>JAQMYJ010000036.1:10640445-10658271 GCA_030014305.1 Clarias laeviceps | reverse complement strand
GGCATTGGACTATGGTTCGGAAGATCCCAGGTTCAAACCCCACAACCACCAAGTTGCCCCTGTTGGGCCCTTGAGCAAGGCCCTCACCTGCTCAGATGTATAATGAGATAAAAAAAATGTAAATAGCTCTGGATAAGAGTGTCCGCCAAACACGTGAATTGAATTGAATAGAATTGAAGCATTCTCAATCACTGACCAAGAAAAAGTTTACAAGTCAACCATCAGCTGGAAATTTTATTCTTACAGTTTTCCTGGATTCTCAAATATTGGAACATTATCAGGAAAAAAAGTTAACAATCATCAGCTCATTACAGTGAGAATCCGCCCTATAGTCCTGATCTTGCTCCATCAGACTGGTTTCTTGAAAGCAGCCCAACGAGGAGAAAGATTTACTTATGATGGAGAACTGAAGACAGCGGTGCATTCATGGCTCGCATCTCAGCCTAAAATATTTTTAATAATGAAGTACAAAAGCTTGTACAGTTGGGCAAAGTGTATTAAAAAGCAAGAAGATTATGTAGGAAAATTATGTATTTGTCTTTTCTAAAAGTTAATTAAAAAAATTCACTGATGCTCCTCAAACCACAAGGTCACTGTCCACATCACCTTAGTGGGGTATATAAAGAACAAGTCTTATTGAAATATTCTTATTGACCTTGGAAGGCTCAAGACTGCCCACTCTCTCCTCAGCATCAACAATGCCATGCTATACAAAGTTTCTTGTTATCAACATAACAGTGGACTTCTCTTGGACCACCACCAACAGTTCTCTGGCCATGAGAGCCCAGAAGTGTCTACAGTTTCTTTTATGGCTGAAGAAGATGCACCTTATGTCACGCATTGTTGCCACCCTTTACAGGGGCACCTTCAAAGTGTCTCAAGCAGTTGTGTTAATGTCTGTTAGGGGACCTGTCATGCCTCCAACCAGAGAGCTCTTCAAAGGGTTGCGTGGGCAGTGGTGTATTTGCGGTACCCAGGAGACCGTCTTCAGGAGATATTTATCTTCCAGTAAGTTCACCAGCCGTGTTGCAAACTGTTCCCAATATTCGTATAGATTGTTCACTCCTCTCCAATCTGATGTCCTTTTTGAGCAAACGGAAGTTGACTTTGTCTTTGCATCTATTTATTATTGTAAGCAGTTTGCTCCTTGTCCATCTAGTAGATTATGTTGTATTGTGTGATGTACGTAAGTGATCTCACCACACCACTAGAGTCAGGGAACAGGCTATGACACAAGTATATATTATGGCAACGCTACACTGAAGTGTCTGTCATGGGCATGCTAATCACTATGCCATCCCCCATCATCAAAACAGCTGCTACATCAGTAATGCTGCATCAGCGCAGCTTCCCTGTCTGCAACACAAATACCAGTCGAACCCATCCCCAGTCAGTCCCCGGGACTGTATTCTGCTCCTGAGCATAGAGTCTAATCTGCCTGACATCACAGACGTTAGCAGCAGCTATCTGATTCCTGGTACAAACATTTCATCACAACACTTTATTCCATCAATAGGGGCTTTCAGCAGCCTGTGAAATGGTACCTTTGTTTTACTTCCAGCTTCAACGAAACATTGTAGGAGCTGTAAACAGGACTGTCCTCAATATTTCTAATTTAATTCAGGGGTGAAACCTGCCTAGCTGATATAGGACCAGTGTTAAGTTCCAATGAAATGGCTTTAAGAAATCTAGAGCGAAGGGAAACCAGTCTGTCTTCCAGCACAGAATTTGCATGATTCTGGAGAGGTAGGAGCTCTCTGTCTTTCTCTTCATCCTGTTTTCCTGCTGTTCCAGGCTCATGTTGTAGTTCATGTTGTGATTTATCAATAATGAATTAAAGTGTTATGATATAGCGTGGCTGCTGAATTACACTGAATAGAAGGCAGGGCATAATAATATATGAGCTCTTCATGCGTAACAAACTGTCCTTGTTCAGTCATATCACTGATTCATGCAATTATTCCCTAATGTAATGTCTTCATCTGAATTTTGTATCACACACGAGTATAGTGAAGAACATAATATTCAGCAGTAAATCAATATAATCGTTTTGCTTTACCAAAGGATAAAAAGATGGACCAGTTTGTGTAGCTTTTTAATATAAACTCTGCTCATTTGCATTTCCTGAACAATTTGTTTCATTATAGAATAATTTATAGATTTTTCTCGAAATGTTTCTCTGTCTGTGGTGGGGCATTCATAAAATATGTCAAGTATATTCTATATTGTTGTGTATTATATGTTTCTTCAACTTCCAATGTTCCTGCCATAAAAATAACTGAATATCAAATGAAACCACATCCAGTGGTCAAATGAACCAGGAGGAGTATTATAGCTTTTATCCTAGAGGGAATGACAGTGATTATAAGACATGTTTTTCCTCCTAGCACATTCTGTCCCTATTACAGAGGTGTTACTACACACATTACTGGTGACCTTCTCAGAACGTTCAGGTCTTGTTAAGGAGCTCACATACTGCAAAGAGTAGAAGGTGGCACTGTTATTATATAAGACTGCTGCGGGAAAATAAAAATACCAAAAGGTTAACTAACCCAAACCCACACTCGAGAAAATTAATGGCTGTATATCAATGTCTATTCTGTGATATTAAGACACTATGAATAGGTAGAATACTTTTCTATCAAGACTATAATAATCTTTATTTGCAGGTCTCTCTATATATGGCTGAGCTTTAATATTGCATTTATTAACTGCAATTGAGTTTGGAAAGTAGTATGAAAGTGTACATGAAATATTAATAAAAAATAACATCTAAATAAACCACTCAACATATTTCTTAATTAACCAGATTATTATGTTTTTTTCTGCCTGGGCATGCTTACAGTACACCAATAATGATTTTATGAGTGGCGTTTAAGTCAAAACAGAGCTTGTGATGAAATTCCTCAAGAATAAAATGATGAAACCAATTGACATTTACAAAATACTTCAAGTTGTTCTCATGAGCAGTCAGCGTGTGGAAGCCCTGATCGTTAACAATCAAACTTTGCCAGTTTGCAAAAGATCTCTAAAGGAATTCCTGGGAGGCCAGCGTTTCAGACATGGAGCAGGCAGTTCGATCATGGCTCATGCATACTGAGAAACATTTCTACCTTCATGGTATCCAAGCACTAGTGAAACTCTAGGATGAGTACATTAGTGTAGCAGGGGATTATATAGAGAAATAAAGGTAGTTTTTACTGTGTTCTGATATTCTGCACAATCAAAAGTCCCAGTTTGACTCGAAAACCCTTTGCAACTTTTCACTTTTTTATATTTTAAAGAACATATATGTATATGCCAGTCATTTTAAGCAGGCCTGTGTCACAAAGTGTAAATATATGAACTATGTTTGTAAAAAATGAAATAATATGTTGGGCCTAAATCTGTCTCATCTGTACCTAATGAACTCATTTTCATGTTGCTTGGGGATCTTCAACTCAGCACATCTTAATTGTTTGTGCAATTTTTATCTACTTAATGTGCTCTACAGGGGCCCCTAATTTTATGCCAAAGAAGGGTCTCTGTTCAGCAAACATTATGTGTTGCGTGCAATTTAGTTGCACCTTGTGAATGTGTTAATAAGTGTATGTGATTCTGTTAATTTGGCCAGCCAATTACAGCCTGAAGAAGCACTTTAATCTTGATTTCCACTGTGCTGTTGCCATTGCTAAAGGATGGACAATATTATTGGTTTTATTGGCTAGTTCTGCAATTTGCTGAGCCATCTTTCCCAAACTGCCTGGGTGTCTCTAGCTGACGAAGCTTGAAACCTGTTTTAGTGTTGAGGGTCATTGCTTTAGGTCTCTCTCCCTCCCAGCAGCACTGAACGCTTCAACACAGGCATTAGACAGATTCTCTATTTCAATCAACCGATGACTGATGGAATGATGCAAAAATCATCAAAAATCTGAAAACAGTTCTACACTTCTCTCGCTGAGACACACATACACATACAGACACAAGATAGACATACATAGATCATCTGTACACACCTTGAACAGTTTCTTTCACCTGCTCAAGTTCATTGTGCAAAGACCTTCATGGGTCACATGACTTCTCCTCATGCCATATTTGTCGTGCCATTTGATCTCAACCTTTCCTTGATTACATCTACCATTAAATCATGCAAAATCAATGTCTATCACTGTGTATGGGATCAGAAAACATTGCATCCACTCTTCCTCTGATGACTGGTATGTCACTTTGCATTTGGACCACTAGCACGGCCACTGGTGTAGAGAGAGTTGCCTTCTCATTACGGCTCCCTCCCCGAGCGTAACAGAGAGTTGAACACTACAGCCGGCAGATATGAAATCTATACTTCATGCATTTTGCATGAGGGGGGCAATGATCAGTGGCTGCTAGCCAAGTGTTTTTTTTTTGTGCACTGGGTATTTACTAAAGAAATCACTGAGAAATAGAGCTAATTGAGGCTAAGGAATTCAACACACAGTATTATTGGAATTTATGCTTAAAGGCCCAGAATTTACAGCACATTGCTGAGATAAAATATGCACCAATATAATGCATAATATAAATTAAATCTTTGATGGAGATACCATTGTGACCATATTTATTACATAATTATGTTATGCTTTGTAAACCATGTACTCCTCTGATTGCTGATAGTCGAAGGTTTCTGGCAGTGTGAGTGATTCGGGGCATGGCTGTTTGTCAGAAACCTCTCTGTCTGGAGCGGCTGGAGTCCGATACGAGTGGCTTCTCAGCCAGTCTGGATCACTATGAACTACATGATAATACAGAGGAGCTGGATGTGGATTTGTGTGATGCCAAATTACAGGGTCAGTATCTGTTCTCATAGTGGCCCCTGTCTCCACTGCAGATGACTAGTAAGGAAGGATTAATTTTAATTATATTTTAATAATTAAATGAACACTGAGTCTTAGGTTTGAAATATGATTTTTGCCATTTTCAAAAGATTCATAAATTAAATTACAACCTTTATAATCTATCTCATATTCAAATTCTATGATATTAGTTTTACTTGCTTGATTAATACTGGCTATAAATCTAGTATTTAGATTACATTATGACTGCATTTATATTGTTATATATCGTACAGAACATCCTGTACTTCCTGGCATGGGCTTATATAAATGCTTAACATACATAACATTAAAGTGTGAATGCACTCTATGGCTTGTGATTATACAAGACAATTGTAGACACCTGTGTTATAAGTTAGGAATAAAACAGGATGGAGTGTGCTGTTGAAGGAAAATAATCGATGGCATGGTGGGGTGATGCCCGAAGGGGATTATATTGCAACAGCCGTACATTCATTTTCCAAAAGTATTTCTTTCCTATTATACCACAGCAATTTGCCAATGCCTATAGATTTTATTATTAAAGAATGACACCATCAGCCTTAACACTAATAATGACACCAGTTGAATTAAATAGCATTGATTATCAATTATATACTGGTAAACTGGTGATAGGATCATGGGCACCCAAGGCTCATCTTTGCCTGTTGTGGGGCTTAGCAGGCAAAGAGTTCCTGTCAGAGTGCCAGACACCACAGCACACTCACAGAAGTCTTTTTGAGACATGCCCCAAAGGACCAGATTTACCCCTCCAGCAGGAGGGAACCCACAAAATGTTGGACTTAATGTTTTGGGTTTTAATGTTATTGCAGATTGGTGTATATTATCTGTTTTTATCAATGTTTAAAACTACCATGTGAAGGGTATTTTCCCTCGGAAAACAACAAGAAAAATAAAAAAGCAGCCTTACCTCTGACTGTTAATATCCATTAATACAGTATATGGGCTTTAATAATATAAACTTGAGAATCACTTTTCAGAGGCGCATTTCTGTCAGAGTTGTTGTTATAGAAAATTATAGATTTTTGACCATTTAGTAAGAAGAATTAAGAGCATAGTGGTTCAAAAGACTAAAACACAAGCTGGCATAATATTTGAACTCACTGTGTGAATCGCAGTATGACACTGTTTGAATCTTGTGTACTTCGTAGTATATTATTACAATTATAATAAATAAAGCATAGAATATAATCCCCTATTTAATATAATTTAATTGTAAACCATTACCACTCATCAGCTACAAATCAAATGATAAACCTACCGAAGATGTCAATTGTATGCATCACCACAAACTGCCGTAACAGCTATACTGTAGCTTTGCATAGATTACACAAGTCTGTGTACCTGTACTGAGATATAAAACACCATTTTTTAAAAATTTTTCCCCATTATTTTGTCCCCTGTCTGTACATTGCTGGTGGGTTCAGTATCTGTAAGTGTGTTGTGACATTCTGTGTTATCTGGTACTGCAGAGTGTAGTGCCTCCAGGGAAATCCCCAGGTGCCAATAGTATAACCCTCCAGCTGGACTCATGAATTGCCACCCTGCTGGACCTCAATTGTAGCTTCTCTCACCCTTAACCCATCATTGTGCACTTCAAAGTTTACATAGTCAGTCTAATCACTTGCTACTGCTGCATGATTGCTAGTTTGCTATGCTGCTATCAGTAAGCTTAAAATTACAGCTCCATCATCAGACCAGTGGATTTTCACTCTGTGTGTGTGTGTGTGTGTGTGTGTGTGTGTCTGTGTGTGTGTAAATAAACTCATGCCAGTGTCTGAGTTTATAATGTGTTTCTATATGTAGGTTATTGCCTAAATGTTTATGTTACTTGATAAAAAGTGATCTGATGTAACCATGCCTGGCTCTTTTCAGAATCAAAAAAGACCACTTTTCAAGCAATATACTCATTTCTACCATTCAAGTCTTTGGATTGCAAGGTGTTCAATGATGATGTGCCAATTCTGGTGCAAGTTACAGAGGTGGAGCGCTTTACGTGTACAAGGGTAAATACATTATCCCCATCAGATCAGATATATTCATGCTCAAAAGTTAGTACATAAAGTCAAAAAGAAAATGATCATTTTTATTATGTTTTTACACAATAAAAACATAGAGGTAAAAGAGGGCGTATTAACTATTGAACATGACTATACCAAACAATGAATAGCTGAAAATGTTTTTAATGTACTGTAAATATTAGAACATGCAGATTCTCCGCTATACTTTAAAACATATTGTTAAATCAGATGGAATTATTCATATTACAGCATTACTATTTTCAGTAAAATGTTTTTACTTCTTGTGCAATCTGAGTATTAAAATAAATCATCCTCTTGAACTTCTTCTTTAAAAGGTGTTGAATCCTAATCTGTATACTATCGAGCTAAGCTATGGGAACTTCACATGGATAATCAAGAGACGCTTCAAGCATTTTTACATGCTTCATCAGGAGCTGCTTAAATTTAAGGCCTTATTAAAGATCCCACTGCCAAGTCGCATGTAAGCTATACACTCATATGAACAAATGCACAAACTCGTTTTTAATTGCCTTTCACCATTAAAGATAATATTATTGATATCTCTAAACATAACTGTACTCAGAAAGGCATCTTTTGTATGTATGTGCATATATTCAGTAGCAGTCAGACGTTTGGACACAACCTCTTATTTAATGTTTTTTCTTAATTTTTATTGTTTTCAAAATTGTATATTATTACAAAAGACTTTATTTAAATAATAATAATGACATAACAAAGATGAAATTATGTAGTCAACAAAAATGTGTTAAATAACCCAGAATATGTGAATTATGCAGTTGTAACACTCTTGGGATTCTCTCAGTTATGCTCATAAGGTAGATTCATAGGAATGGTTTTCCAAAAATCTTGAAGGAGTTCCCAGTGGTGTTGCGTACTTACTTTTACTTTACTTTTATTAAAATATTATTACATAATAATTATTAAATATTAAAAATAATAATAAAAAAAACTAAAGGAGAAGGTGTGTATGTGTGTGTTTGTGTGTTTTGTGTTTTCAAGATTTGGTTTTTAAGTTTATTTTTAATATTTAATAATAATTATTATGCAATAATATTTTAATAAAACCATAGTTGGGTTTGAATGTTTATGAGGACTGAATATCCATGTGGGAATGAGAAAAAAAGGGAATATAAATACACACACACACACACACACACACACACACATGCACTGATGATTGTCACAGCATTTCGGCTAAATTTATCCAACATTTATCCACTACAACCTGGCTTTATTATCAATCTTAATCTATGGACTATATCTCTCTCTATCCCAGTCATTCTGTCAAAAGGAGTTCATTTGAAGGCCACAAGAGCTCTCAGACAGGACACATGCCCACGCTCCCATGCAGGCCAGATGCTCTGGTCAAGGAGGAGCAGCTGATCAGTAGAAAAGTTAAAACTATCATCTTACACCTTATTCTAAGAGCAAATATTTTTAAATGCATTTTTTTTTTGGTTCCTGTAATTTTGGCTAACTTTGTTCTTTGATAGATGAGACTTGAAGACTATCTCAAGAACATTTTGAAAAAATCATTATATAGGAATCATCCTGCAACAGTAAGTAAGATATAAAACAATATGTAATTAGTTTGACAACAAAATGAAATAACTTCATTTTTGAAGTTTTGAGGAAAAAATTGTTTGCTTGTTTTATTTGTTTTTTTCGGAGAAATTGAGGCTTATTTATCAAATGAACAAATGTAAACATAATAGTGAAATATGCCACTAAAAGAAAATAAGTAACTGGAATGTTGATGAATATCTTGCAAAGATATAAGATTAGCAAGGTAAAGTAAAAAAAAAAGGGCTTCTACTGGTTTACTTATATCAGTTGGATTTGTTGAAATTCAAGGTAATTTTACATTACAAGACAATTAATTGTTTGCACTGACTGTTTGGTCAAAGCCGATGACCTACTTTATTTTTTTGTTTGAATTTAATTTCAGCTTGAATTCTTAGAAGTGAGTCAAATATCATTTATCAAGGAGCTCGGACCGAAGGGAATGTAAGAACAACCCAGTATACAGTATCTATCATATAATTTGCTAGAACTAATACAACTTACTAGTCCTGTTTTGTTACACAGAGTGATTTTTGTTTATTTCCCTTTGTCAAAAGTGAGGGTATGATCCTGAAGAAATCTGGAGGCAACACGTTCCCGGTTTGTTACTGGTGTGGGTCCAACAGTGTGTGCTATCGCTGGTCCAAAAGGTGACGCCTTGTCTATTTACTGTTTCTTTCCTTTCTTCCAAAATAAATATCATGGACCCACCAAAAATCAATCTCTTAAATCATGTTACACTGCCCATGTTTGTTGTTGTTCCAAACCACTCCCTTTAACAGAGAAGAACTGATACCTCATTTTCTGTTCAAACAGCTCAGGCTGACAGGCTTACAGTCATCAGCGTGACCTGCAGTTTTTATTATTCTGTAGCATAAAACAGCACTGGCTCTGAAATAAGTAGGACAGAATAACACACACTCATGTTGAACTATCTTCATCTGAGGAGATACACTGTTTTTATTTCTGTTTTACAGGGAGCTTGTGTTACGCCTGCATAATTCGCACAGCTCATAAAAGAAAATAGTGAGGGTTTAGCTCCAATTAAATTTTGCTTCTCGGATTGCGGTGCTAGCTGGGCACTCGGGTTGAGGCATGTCTTTTGTTGCGGCTGTTCACTTGTTTCTGCTTATTACAGTTGTTTTCTTATGGCGGCTAAAGCAGCTCTCATTTATGTCTCAGCTCTCATCTGGCGTCTTCATGTTTCAGATGGCTGGTGGTGAAAGATTCCTTTGTTCTCTACATGAAGCCGAAAGATGGCCAAGTAGGGACAGTGATTCTCTACGATAAGGGTTTCCACGTCAAAATAGGGACCGAAGAGACTGGAGTCAGGCATGGGATGACAATTGAAAATCTCTGTAGGCACGTTTACTGGACTATTTACCTTTACTTGATTGCAGAGTTAATCTTAATTTGTACCATTTAATCACCTCATGCTGTCCACCTCAACCTTTTCATTCTTTATTACAGGGCTCTAACCATTAAGTGTTCCACCTATAGGCAGGCCCGCTGGTGGGGGCACTCCATTGATGAATTTGTTCAAAGGTTTGGTCAGGATTTCTTGAGAGAAAATCGCCATGGCTCATTTGCCCCTGTCAGAGAAAACACAAAAGCACGATGGTAAGGAACAATCCGATGTTGAGCAGTAAAGATTCATTATATGCCAGTCTGTAGTTACATTTTGCTCTGGAGAAAAAAAGATTACTTTTTTCTTTTGATAAAACTTTCACTTTTTCAGACATCATGTTTTACAGACCACTTCTCCCAGTCAGATCAGTTATAAATACATTATTTTCCTTGTGTTTTTTTTTTGTTTGTTTGTTTGTTGTTGTTTTTTTGTCATGATTGGATTTCTTTGAACAATTTCTTTATCAGAAATACCTGTGAGACACCCTAGTACTGTTTTAAATAAATCCTCCCATGTCTCTTTTGAAGGTTTGTCAATGCAGCTGGGTACTTTGATGCCATTGCTGATGCCCTAGAAGGTGCAAAGGAGGAAATCTTCATCACAGCCTGGTGGTACAGATTAGACTCAGCATCAATCATTCCCCTTGTTCCTAGGTTTGACAATGCTGTGAGCACTTATTTCACACCCCTTGATGTAGTAGAGGAATATGCAGGACTCATGCTTACACACAGTAGCATGTGTACTTGAGTCCTGAAATTAAATCACATTCCACCTGGGGATATTTGATATGAATGTTTTTGACAATGTGTGAATACCTCCCTTCCTGAAAAAAATTCAAAGTTTATAAAAGCTTATAAAACTGGATCCACAATGTGGAATTTATGAGGATTTGAATAAACACTACCAGTCAAAATTTATACACCTTCTCCTTTTCCTTTATTTTTTTTATTTCAAACATACCAAACTATGAAAGAACACATATGGAATTAATATGGAAACAAAAATGTGTTAAATACCCCAGAACAGGATTTAAATATCCCAGAATTTAAATGACAGCTTGGCACACTCATGGCATTTTTTCATCAGATTCATGAGGTAGTCACCTGGAATGTTTTTCAATTCACAGGAGTGCCTTGTCAAGTGATAATTTGTGAACATTTCTTGTGCTTTGGTTCATTTGTTCAGTTAGTTTAGTTCATTTATCAGTTGTCTATATATCTATCAGTTCCAGAGAAAGGGTGTTTAGAGCCAATAGCCCTATTAGTGCTACTACAACCACTGTACAATCTTTCAACATCCACTGTTTAGAGGAGACCATGTCAGGCCTTCATGGTCAAATTGCAGCAAAGAAGCCTTTACTTCAGAAGAAAAACAAGCAGAAGAGACTTGTTTGGTCCAAGAAACACAGGAATTGACATTAGATCAGTGGGAAACTGTAGCCTGTTGAGTCCAGTTGTGAGATTTTTGGTTCTAAATGTTATGTCTTTGTTAGACGTAGAGTGGGTAAACAGACTGTTCCTGAATGTGTGGTTTCTACAGTAAAGCATGGAGAAGGAGGTTTGACGGTGTGGGGATGCTTTGGTGTTGACAATGGTGGTGACTTTTTTTCTCGAAATTGAGGGAACACTTACCATGGCTAACAAAGCATTTTGCAGTGATAGGCCATCCCATCTGGTTTACACTAAGTGGGATCATCAGAGGGAAGCAATTTCCCTCTGGGATTAATAAAGTTCTTTGAATCTTGAATCTTGAATGTGTTTTCCAGCAGGACAATGACTCCAAACACACCTCTTGCTTATGTAAGAGCTACTTGTACAAATGAGATTGCTCCAACAGATGCCCTTCCACAATCAAGGTTTGGGCTGAGGTGGACCAGAGAATGAAGGAAAAGCTTCCAATAAGTACTCAACACTCTTCAAGATTGTTGGAAAACTATTCCAGGTGACTACCTCATGAGGCTGACTGAGAGAATACCATGAGTGTACTAAACTGTCATCAAAGCAAAAGGTGACTAGTTTAATGCTTTTGGCTGGTACTACATATTACCTGCCCAAAGAAAAGTCCCTCTAAGATTTAGTTTGGCCACCCTCGGATTATATTAAGACATGCAATGTGGTGACCAGTTCATGTGTGAACATTTTTCTCATTTTCCCAGATCCTCTATTTCACAATTTAAGTCCTGGAATACTATATGTCTGTGCCATCAAGGACGGAAAAAAAATCCATTCATGTGATAACCTGGTCATTCAGTACATTCAGTTAGTCAGCTGACACCATTTTGTTTTGTCACATCATGTTGCTGAGATCATACACTGCCTCCAGAGGGGTGTACAATGGCCACTATGCATGAACGGTACACTGCTTCATCTGGACTTGTCAGAGCAGTTGACCTTTTCTTTATGCCTCCTCCTTTTTAATTAACCAGTGGTTTTCTTAGGGCTAAACAGCTGTTTAGTCCCAATCCTGTGAGTTCTCATCACACTGTGTGTGTGGTAATGCTCTTACTTTCACTGTTAAACATACTGTAGCTGTGTTTTTTCTGTCAACGTTTACTATGCAACTTTACTAAGCATTTAAGTAATTTCTTAACCTAATTGAGTCCCTAGTTTTCTTTGGTTAATGCAGGCCAATAATTTGGCAACTATGAAATAATTATTTTCTGCCCAGGCAGTGTGTTATTACTGTAAACCTGTAGTTTAAAAAAACAAGGTAAAGCAAAGTATATTTACATAAAAGTACAGGGTACTGTATGGGTACTGTGTCAAATTCTTTTTACCTGAATGGCATTCAAAAAGTATTTATATTTGACTTAAATATATTTTACTATAGTAAAGTACTGAAGAGTGGACATAAATAATTTTCAAAGGGTCAAATAAAAATCTGAACATTTAGTTACAGTTAGTTAGTTACAGTTATTTATTAATTAATTAATTAATTAATTAATTTATTTATTTAGTTAGTTAGTTAGTTAGTATCATTCTAATTCAGATAAATCTAGAATTTGGCTGATTGACATAGCACACTAATTATAATTGTACTGAATTATTTTCCTATAGTAAAGTACTAGTGGACGTAAATAATTTATGCAGTGATCAAATTAACAATCTAAACATAAACACAGCTAGTAGTATTTCATGAGACTGGATATTTTTAAAAAGTACTTTGAAGGTCAGAATAAAAATCCAATTAGTAAAACGTATGCTCCAATTAGTGAAAGGTATGTACAATTCAATCAATTAATACTTGAACAAGATGAAAATCTACCAAAGTAATACTCAAGTAGAGTAATGAAGTACTATTATTTATTTCTATTACTATTTAGTTTTTTCCACATCTAATGTAATTGCATTATCAAACTATTGTTTTATGAATTGTACTGGTACGGTATTAAAATTGTTGCTGATGTCCTTAGGCTGAGTCCAGAGATCTTCCTCAAAAGACCTGTGGTAGATGGGAACACATGGAGATTAGATCATGTCTTAAAGCGAAAAGCAGTGAGTAATTTCAGCAATTTACAAAGTTATCAAATGAAATAAAAGAAGAACATGATGGTGAAAAGCACTGTCTCTGATTGGCATGCCAGGAGCAAGGGGTAAAGATCTGCGTCTTGCTCTACAAAGAGGTCGAAGTGATCCTGGGCCTCAACAGTGAGTACACCAAGAAGACTCTGATGGGCCTCCATTCCAACATCATGGTGAGTTGCAGTATATCATATGTTCCCAAAAGGTGCCCCCTCTCCTCCACTGACAGCAATACAGAGGGGAGCTGTTCTCCCGCATCAGCTTTACCCTCCCCCATCATTGCTACCCGACTCCTACAGCCACTCATATCCCACTAAGAACAAAGACTCTATCTAAACATATCATGCATAGTGCTGGAGCACCCAGCTTGCATCTGGCCTCTGGTCATAGCAAGGGGCAGCATACTTAGATAATGTTTAAGTTTTGCCTAACTTCACAGTAAAAAAAAAAAAACGACAGACATGGTTGTGAACCCTACAGATCTCATCTGGTGATGGTCAGATTGTTCTTTGTCGAGCATCCTGGTAAGGGCTGCAGGCGAAAAAGTCTGCCTTGGTCACCTTCAATTCTGAAGAGACTTCATGGCATCATGTCTGTGTGGCACGCATCACTGCAGCAGGCTAACCCCAGGGTGGGAAGAGATTGACACACCGTCATATTATCTTATTGGAATGGTGCTTGAAATTGTGCAGAAGAACAGTGCTGGGAAGTGGCGTGGGACCCACACCCCAAGGAGATGGGTAGCACCACAGCTGGGTGGAGGTATTCTTGGGCTCTGCTGGTGTAGAAGCACCTGCTAGGGGCAGTATCCTCTGGAGACTCTGCAAAAACTGCTGGAGACGCAGCTGTACTTGTTTCTCACATTGGGTACCACCATCTTGTGAACTCTGCTATTTTTGGCACTGAGCCATCTTTGGTGAAGACAGGAGTTTGTTTTTCTTCCTAGCTATCTTTCTAATGTACACAAATTAGTTCAAATAGTTTGTTTAATAAAAATAAAAGTGAACAACCTTTCATTGCGATCAGCATGGAAAAGCTTAAATAAAGGTTAAATTTTGCCTCTCAAAATAATTTACCCAGTGCTGAAAGATACAATCCATTTGAATGTTTATAGGAACAGTTTAATTATTATGGGGGGGGAATAAAAACTTAATCAAATCTGTGTTGAGTGACAGGTGATCCGACACCCTGACCATGTACCTTCTACATCACTACTCTGGGCTCACCATGAGAAATCAGTGGTGATTGACCAGTCTCTAGCCTTTCTGGGAGGCATTGATCTTGCCTATGGGAGATGGGATGACTCCCAACACAGACTGACCGATGTGGGCAGTGTGAGAAGGAGTCCTCAGGCCAGCCCAGCAGTTTCCCCTGACCTCACTAGGGTAAGTCAAAAATCCTTTGACTGATGATAATGATAAAGATGATGATGATCATCATCATCATCATCAGAATCATCATCTTCATTGTCATGCTTGCTGTCATTGCTGTCACCAACATCAACATATACCTACGATAAGATCTTTTGTACACGTATATACAACAGAAAAATGTATTAACTAGGATTTCAACTATGTACAGTATATAACATTATACCATGGGAAAGTGGGTGACCTGCTCTAGCACAACACCCTAAGGAAATTTCATTCACACTCTTCAGGGATATACAGTAAATAGGCTTCAGCAAGGCTCAGAAATAGAAGGTATCGCTGACTGTTCAGACAGGCTTCTCCGCTGAGCCGTAAGTGAATTGGACAGGAGTAAACTTGCTGTAAATGTGACCCATGGAGAGCAATAGCCCACAGTGGCACTGCAATGTTTGTCAACATCAGACTGCCCTCATCAGGGAAAGTGCCACGCTATTGCCAGCTGGGTGTTTCTGAGATCTGTCAAAGTGCTCAATGGGGGAATGAAACATGCACCTGACAGCTGCCGACTCAAGTGCACTGTTTCTGTGTGGGCAATTCCTGTTCTTTACATCTGCATAAACAAACCACGTAAAGACTATAAAAATGATCCTAGAAACTTATTTGACCTATTTATAAAATTCATGTAAGAGAACATTTCACAAATGCCATCAAGATCCAACAAATGATGTATTTAGAAATGTTTTCCTACTTTGTAACAGGGTAGGATATTGGCATGAGAAGACCATCATAGACTGCATTTTAAACCAGTGCCAGCTTTGTTGTTACACGGATTGATTTTGCGGTTAGGGTCTGCAGGTCTGGATCTTCTCTTTTTTTTCCCACTAGCAAACGTAAAATCGCAATTACAGAGCATCTGGGGCACAGTTGAAGGGCCTGCGGTTGCTAATCCCAGTGCTCTCATGCTGAGGAACATCGCCTAGCCTTACTGGGTACTTCCTTCCCCCCGAGAGTTGCATTAAACATAAAGGGTCTACATGGATGAGTGACTCAACAAATTACTGGGGGCCACTGAATGGGGGAGAATGATTTCTCTTATATGCCCCCTCTTGCAGGCTGCAGTCTACCTGCTTGCCATTGTGTCATTAAATATGGGCCTGGGCTTTTAAATAAACATGATTTTAGCCCTTCAAATCGAAGTGTTTATTGCATGTACTTAGGGGCTTCTATGCTCATGCATGACTGACTGTATCTATCAACCCAAGACTCCTCGACTGTAAAATCTTTGCTAATATACATGAAACTGTTACAGCTGTTGGTGTAACCTTTTCCAAACGTTTCCTAAGGAGCCTAGTGATATTTGCACTTAATAAAATTATACCCACCGGGAGGAGACTGCTGTGACATTTGCCATTTGCCAAGTCCAGGCCACTATGATCCTCCATGAGCCATTAACCCACACACTTCACAGGGCATTTTATCCCCCTGCATTCAAAAGGCATTCAGTATATGGGGGTCAAAGAGGCCTTGACTAACAAATTACACTCACCGATACTCTAATTTATGTCATAATGTCTGGCCATTGATTCAGAACAGGTGGACCATTACTAGCATCTACAGGCGGCTAAATGCATCAGCTGCATTCGATAGTGGCATAACGTAGGCGTTACACAGCAGTACTGCGTGATCGCAGGCATGTGGATGGACTTTTTTTTTTTAGAGTTTTTTTTTTTGCTAAAAATATAGCAGGTATAAGTTATAATTTCTCTCCCTATGGATGCTGTGTGTTTACTGGAGAGCAGGTGGCAGGTATTATTAAAAAGATACTGTCATTAATTAAAAGGTCAGTAAAAATGTGCTATCACGGTAATAAGCAAGACAGGAAAAAATATATAGAGAATTAAATGATTTGCAGAACCTTCCACTCACACTCATTCCTTGTACCTTCAGGAGTCTGTAAGAGAATCCGAAGATGATAAGGAGTTGAAGTTCAGATTAGTGATGGAGGAAGAGTTGTTGGGTGGAGAAGCTGCGGGAGAAACATGTTTGGCGGAGGAGCTTGCAGAAACCAACTTCAACATCACAACGCCTGTTACTGCAGCAGAAGAGGATAAGGGAAGCTCAGAATGCACAGAGTTGAGTAAGAAGAACACGCTTACACAAACTCCATAAATATACTGTATGTCTGACTACAGAAATATACAGTACTGTGCAAACGTCTTGGGCCACCCATCCTTTCTTCATACTTGTATTTTTATGTAGTCTTGAGAAATAGTTCCCCATGCTTCCTGACTGACTTTTTTGGTTCTCATTCTCAGCAAGTTTTTGACTAGTCTCTGTACCTGACCAATTTCAGAGGAATTTGTTTTCTCTTGTTTAACTACACAGTGACCGATAAATCATTCAGGCATTAAAACAATCTAACTTAAGGAAGCAGGTACAGATGATCAGGCCGGTGATTAGTATACTGGTGATGCTAAATGCTAAGCAGTTGACGAAACGCAACTTTGCAATAAAAACAAAAAAAATTTCCCTGTTTTTTAAAAATTTTTATTCAATCTAAATAATTTCATTTAAAATGGAGAAATTCAGGGGTGGCTCTAGACTTTTCGCACAGTCCAGTATTTTAACTTTTTGAGCAGCATTGGTGCAAGCATCATGATTAAATTCCAGAGTAATACCAACCATACAGACACATGATTGAAAATGTCTAAATAATCTTTAAATACCATGATAACTTGATTTTTAGGTATGTGTAATTGTTGATATGCATGTATATGTTTTCTACAAGGTAACATTTATTTATCATTTTCTGAAAGGAGTTTCCAGTGTAAGTCAGCAGTTAAGTTTTCATACATAGGAAAGATGGAACAGTGTCTCTCAATAATACAACAAGCTCCATTTGTTTGAACTACTGGTTTTTACTGGTGACGGAACAACTGTTTGTAGCTTTTGTAAAATGAGTAATGTTTAAAATTACAGTTTTTTCTGATTGTTTAAACCCTAACTGTGATTCTTATAGCACAATTTCTAAAACTATTAATACTTACAGCAAAACCACTCACTGAGTTTGCA
>JAQMYJ010000036.1:10599761-10626871 GCA_030014305.1 Clarias laeviceps | reverse complement strand
AAGGGCAAACGCCCCGAGAGGATATAGTTTTTGTTTTGTTTTCCAGAGCCCCGTCCGTTCTTACGTAGACGGCGGAGCTCTGTTTATTTCGTGTTATTAGTTTTCATTTTAAGTTTTCTTAATTAATAATCCCACGCCATCTCCAAACGGGGAGGTCTTCCCGTGCGTATCATAAGCACTCTCGCAGCCTCCTATTTCATGGTTCCCCTCTAAAGCCCTGCGTCCGGGCTCTTATCATTAAAAATGCGGCTCTTCATACCGCGCCACGCAACAGGAAGGCATTTGAATTGATTAAATGATTAGTACAGTATATACTATAGGCTTCCTAAATAGGAATCTGTACAAATTAGCTACCATAATTATGAGATACTGTATACAGTCCATAGGGTCAGTCAATTGTTTTATTTTACAATGGTATCTACTTCTGCTAGGAGCTTGGAATGTTTAGTCCATGTGTATTAAAATATGTAGGGATTTAGATTTACATTTATACTACTTTTCCCACACATCCGCTTTAATCAAAAGGTGCAGGCTCTTTATTAGTACCCTGAATAATATCTTATGTCTGACACATCTTAGGGCTCTACTGTATTTCTACTTATATTTAATAATATTTACTTCAGTAAGTATCCTTAGAAACTGATTGTGATCTTGGGTATGTTCTCAACTAAGTAAACGGTTTATTTTCTCTGTACAGGAAAAATCACTTCTTGTTTTTAGTTCATACAATACAAATGCTACAGAATGAAATTTCCTATTTACATTCATTTTAACTGATGTGCATGCCAATGAGAGACGTAAAAAAAAAAGGATACTTGGTAAGTGGTACTAACCTGTGGGCAGTCTCCACTGGCCCAGCTTCCTCTGGGGCCGATCTGCAGAGTCTTGCCTATAGCTGCTACGGTCTGACAGAGTGGGGCTCAGCAAAGTCTGTAAGCCACTGTTCTGCTGGGGAAGGGCACCACGTAAAGCCTTGAAATTGTACACTTGCTGCTTTAGAGAGGAGCATGTGTGGTGTTTGTGAATGTGTGAGTATTAGTTGGTTACCTCAGGCTGGGTGGGATTGTCCTGATTGTTGGTATTGGTTTCATCACTGGGCAGAGTAGTTTCAATACTAGGTGGGTTGAGCAGGCGACGCAGGTCCTGCTTCTGACTCTCCCGCAGACTCAGAATGATGCTGCATGACTGCTGCTGTTTCTGAGGGAAGAGAATGAGAACATTGTAACAAACAGCATTCTCATGAATCTTTTGGACTGTTCATAGGCTGATTTGTGCACATCAACGGCCATTTGTCTAATTTGTGTTCAATGCTTTCGATTTTTCCACATAGTCATTGACAATAAAAGGATTTTACATATGTACCCTCATATTCATAATCTAGAAAAAAAAGGGAATGCTAAAGGCAACAAAGAACAGTACAGTTTCTGCGATGGCAATACTTTTTCTCAGAAGCTTATTTGAAGAAATTCAAGTCAAAAAGTTATTGTTTATAATTATGTGTGCAGAGAAAGAGAAAAATGTAAAGATTTTTGGAAATATCTTACCATAAGCTTGCGCTTTTAAGGTTGAAAAAGCAGCAGAAATAGAATATGTGGACTAAAAAAATCACGTTTGTCTGTTTTGCTGTCAAATATACTATAGCCTAATATAAAAGCAAGAGACATTTTCACAGTGAAAAATGAATAATACAATGATATACTGTGTGAATAGAAACATGGGAAGAACTGAGATAAATCTAACAGAAGTCAAGAATAATACTATGTATTACTACACCCATTATGTTAACAATATAAAGAGTGTAAAAGGAGATTTCAGGTACAAATGATTGTTAGTTGGGTGGGACCGTAAGGATGCATAATTATATTGATTCATCTATCCATCTAGGAACCTCTGTAGTCCAACTAGGGACTGTGGAGGACTGTATTTATTCCCTTTCATTCAACCATGGTAAGACCGCTGGTCAAACCTCACATGCTCATTCACACACTACGGACAATTTGGAAACGCCAATTAGCCCAACCTTGAGGTCTTTGGACTGAGGGAGGAAACTGGAGAACCCGAAGAAACCCACTAAGCACAAGCTTCTTTGCTCTCTTTTTTATTATTAAATACCTGGGCACCTGATATAGCTTTGACGTTATCTCATTAATTCTTTGGTACGGCAAGCATCAGTACATCACCCATCCATCAACTTAGACTCGAGACTGAATCAGTTCACACCTTGGTGGTGTCTAGACTGGTTTTATATTATTCTTCACACAAACCAGAAACAAATGCCATGTGAAGCTATATAGTACATGTTCATGGTATTATGAATAAACTGTGGTTTATTTAGTAGCATTTTTAGTATGACTACTATTACTAATTACACTGCTGAACCAAGTTATTGAGGTGCCCTTTTACTCTGCTGCACCAGGGGTCTGAAATTCATTTAGGGTACATAGGGTAACTATCACTTAAGAAATAACGGTTACTGTTGTATGTTTGATGGTGAATTTACTATACATTGTGTGTATCTTATGATACAGCACCCGGGCTTCACAGACATTGGGCGGTGTGTGCATATGTGACTTACAGCTCGGATACGTTTGAGGCACTTCTTCAACCACATGCGGATGGTCTGCTTGGCTACCTCCTCCTCTATGGTGTACTCCAGCTGTTCCCGTGCCAGCAACTCTTCCAGCTGTAGACTCTTCCTGATGTCCACTGAGCGGTATGACAGCATGCTGACAGACACATACTGTTTAGCCATCAACAGCCTCAAAAATCAGTCATTAATGGAATTTGAGGCAATGAATATGACATATTCGATTCAATTCAGTTCTATTTATATAGCGCTTTAAACAATGATCATTCCTGCAAAGCAGCTTAACAGAATCAAAGAAATTAGTTTGAAAAGTGTGAAAAAATGTATAAATCATAATGATCACATTATAAAACTGTATTAAAATATTCATTTATTGTATACTGTATAATTAAAGCCCTCTGACTTCTCAATGGTGCATACCTACCTCAGCACATCATGGAAGGTAACATCTCCACCACTATGCAGTCTCTCCATCTCGTAGCACATGTGCTTAAACAGCAGCTTGTCTTTGTCCAGGTCCACCTCCAGCCGGCCCCTGAGCAGTCGCAGCAGAAACTTTATCCTTGAGGTGGGGATCACACCCTGCCCAACAGAGTAGCACCATTTTACCATCACCTCATTTCACAAGGGGTCATTAATATTGCTGAACACACTGACACACCTGTCTTAGATTTGTTCTCAAGGTGAGTTCAGTGTACTGGCTTAAACCCCAAGCCTTTACAAGTTTAATACCTTTTTGCTAATGGGACTTATGTGTATTCTGCTATAGAAATATTACTGGAGAACAGCTGGCTTTTTTCATGACTGCCCATGGTATTGACTAATCACACCTCTTCCTCCCTTGCTCTCAATAAGCCTGCTAATGAAGATACAAGCTCCTCCTCTACCACTCTGTGACAGACAGTAATAGGTAGGATTACTCAAGAGGTGAGAATGTCAATGCCTCCAAAGCTCTCATTTGAGAGAGCACGCTCTGACATTAACACATCACACCTCAGATCAATGGAACATCTGCACCCTACCTCCCGCTTGTCATCCACCATGTTCCAAATGATCTGAAAGTGCCGCAGGTCGTTGTAGCTTAGCAACTGATCCTCCTCCGTGGAATAAAACAAAGAGAAGTTCTCTACGATGATAGCTGGGGAAAGACAGAGGGACAAAAAGTGCCACTGTAAATGATTGAAGAGCTCTCTTAAATTCCTCTGGATTCACAACACGAAAAATTGTGAATTGGAAAGTGTAGATATTGCAAAAAATAGCAGAAAGGGATGACTCATTGTCCCAGGAGGGCAGACACAAAGGGCTGGCCTGGAACCAAATTTACTCAGAAACTCATTCGCGTTCTGCCGGGACATCCTCCCAGTACTAATCTGTAATATTCTCAAATAGGAAATATGATTCTATCACTAAGAGGAAGAAACTTAATCACTTCAAGGACAAAAGGTGCTAATAATACTCCCTTGCTGTCGGGGAGAGACTGGAGCATGTTATCGTATTTCATTAGCTAGTTTGGCTAATGCCAGACGGGGGAGGAAATGAAACAGGAAATTGAGTTGGGGGAAATGGAGCGTACCAACGAGCAGGTTCAGCATGATGTATGCGATGATGACGTAGAACGAGCAAAAGTAGATAAGGGCGCCGGCGTAGTTGCCACAGTCCGTCTCCCAGTAGCGATGCTTGTCTGGTGTGCAGAACGGAGGCTGTACCTGCAGGACCAGTCCAGTAAACATACACACTCAACTTAGGAGACCCAGAAAGCAGGACAGGACCAACCTGCAGGGGAAATTCTTACGGAGATCTACAGTCTACCATTTACTGTAATATTATTATCATTAACCATGAAAAATGTCAGTGACAGATTATTTTCTCTCAGTTATGTGCATGCTAAAGTATACACCGTATCAGCGCCCCGCTGTTCTACGGATGCAGAGAGTCACAATGTCTTAACCCTGGAGTGCGCACACAGAGATAACTGTAGGCTTACCATGCAGTCATGCATAATCTTATTCCAGTCTTCACCTGTGACGATGCGGAACAGCACCGTGATGGCCTTCCCTGCGGTTGAGAAGTTTGCATGTCTGACAGACCAAAGAAAAAAAAAATGGGAGGGAATGTGGAACACCAGAAAAAGATCACAGACTTATGTTTCACATTCGTACAATGATAAGAGTCTTCCAAGGAACACCTGTCGGGTGCCCACTGGATGTGCTACTTCTAAAAATAAAATCACAAGAGCACATCTACGCTTCCTAATAAAGGTTCGGTGAAGTTTTGGTCAAATTCCCGTGAATGGTTTAGGAGAAGTTGTTGATAGAGGAAGTGTGATGACGACATAGAGTATGATGGCCGATGATGACTCCGACATGAGACGATGGACAGTGATCCCTAAGTATCCCCTATGCTTCGCAGGCAGGCGACACAATGACATGGCTAGTGCACATCTACAGTATTAAACATCAACTATACAAGCCTGTTCCCCATGACACTACAATTATTAGTTATATATGGACTGTAGAATATGGCAAATCATACCCTGCACCTCCCGTTACTGAGGAGAATAGGCTCAGCAAGGCAAGCTAATTATAGCGGCATCATAGCTAAAAAAAATAATAATAAATTCTGAATCTTCCTAACGCACATTCAGCTGTAGTCTACCAAAAAAAAAAAAAAAAAGAAGGGCCACCTTGTGGCATTATTTAGTATTACAATGTACACATTACCAAACTTCTGACTGTTACAGTAGATTAGATTAAAAATTAGAATATATATAATCTTATATATAAGAAAGTTTAACAACTTTATGCTTTCTGTAAAAAGGTACTGGGTAAATTCCCAATTGGTCGAAATCCCATAAACTGTTTACAGTAGGAGGAGCAGAAGAAAAATGTGACTCAGACAGACAGCGCCGACATGAAACGACGGATAGCGATCCCTATCCTGCAAACAAAAAATATGATGACACTGCTTCATCTCCGCCACAATACCTGTTGATGTTTTCTCCGTATTTGACCGTTCCAAAGAGCACCACTCCAGCAAAGGCGTAACAAAGGAGCAGCAAGAACATGCCCACTATGATGAAGAAGCTCTTGTACATGCTCACTACGACCGTCAGCAGAAGCATCTTCAGAGTCACCTATATACACACGGACACATTGTGTTTGAACTGTTAAAGTATTTTATACAAGTATTAGTTTTCATTGAAGATAAATTATACAGTGGAACCTCGGA
This sequence comes from Clarias laeviceps, assembly GCA_030014305.1. Lineage (NCBI taxonomy): Eukaryota > Metazoa > Chordata > Actinopteri > Siluriformes > Clariidae > Clarias > Clarias laeviceps. Next base: position 10,621,056 of record JAQMYJ010000036.1, on the reverse strand, counting down.
ATTGCAAGTAACGCAGTTTGCGAGTGTTCCGCAAGACGAGACAAGTCTTGGTTTACGAATACCGAGTATCGTGTTTCACATCTTCTTCTTCTTCATGATCACAACCGAGCCAATGTTTTTTCTCTCTCTTGCGCTACGGATTTGTGGATAATCGTCTCCCCTGCTGGGTCTTAGAGCTCGTCTCTCACTGGTATAATCATCATCCGTGAACACATGTGTACTGTTTACTATAACACTGTGACTACGTGTGTGTGTGTGTGTGTGTGTGTGTGTGTGTGTGTGTGTGTGTGTAAAACACATTTTATTTTGTGATTGTATGTGTGTGTGTGTACAGCGCACATGTACTGTTTATTATAACGCACGTGTGTGCAGCGCGTGTAAAGCAAAAGAAAGTCTCATTAGAGAGGGTAAAGATCCATTTTCTCTCTCTGTGTGTCAGCCTGCCGTTATATGTGTGTGTGTGGACACTGTCATTGGACACTGTGCCCCTTCACACACACACACACACACCACTCCTCCTCTTGCCTTTACACACACACAGAAGAGGAAGGTTTGCTGTGTAAGATGAGGAGAGGGGAGGGGCTGATTCCTCCTGTCATCTTACTTTAGCTTCACACACACACACACACACATACACACACAGAACGCCTGTGTGCATAAACGGAAACACTTATCTGTCAGGATTTATTTGTATTTTTTTTTTAAGGTAAAGTGCAGGTTAATTTGTTTTATTTTTACTTTATATTTTTTATTTATTAATTATTTTTATTTATTTTTTGGGTGGGGCTGTGGAACGAATAATATGAGTTTACATTATTTCTTATGGGAAAATTTGATTTACGAGTGTTTTGAAATACCCGAATGCTCCTAATTCCAGAATGAATTATTTTCGTAATCCAAGGTTCCACTGTATAACAAAATACTCATACAAAATAATACTTACATGTTTCCCACATATGGTGAAAAACCTCAGCACTATGACACAAGTGCCCATCATGTAGGTATAGGCATTCTGGGGAAGTGGAGACAACAGATGTAAACTTTTTACAGCAGAAATTTACTTTGCTTCATATTTGAAATCAAGGTGAGAGCAGTGTAACAGTTTCATAAGCTTTTTTTTTTTTTTTTTTTTTACCCATAAAGAAAAGTGCAGAATGATCCATATGAGGCCAAGTGACGTAACCAGCAGGTCATATCTGTTCCTCCTGCTCTGCCAGTAACCAGCTGGTGACATGGCTATCAGCTTCATAGTAACCTGTTAGCAAATCATAGCCATGGATGAAAAAAATCCATCTAACAATTATCAAAACAGACTACATTGTATAATGAAAAAGTAAAATTTACCTCTAGAACAAAGATAAGAGTGAAAACTACAGACATGGTTGCCAAGGGAACAGTCACTGGGTCATCCACATCCCACTGAAACGTACAGCAGAAAAATGTCACTAAAGCGAACTGGAGATTGATAGTGAGTCAGCAGACAATCTCTCACCTTAACAGACAGAAGAACAGACTGGGCTAAGACCAGCACTGCTATGCCTCGTTTGAAGAAAGGATGCTGAGTGATGTCATACATCTTGGCACGGAGGCCGCCGTTTTCTACAAAGGGAAAAGAAGATAAGAGCTTTGTCTTCTTGCTGAGTTGGGTCCAACAGTGTGAGTTTGTCTCCATGGATAATTGCACGTGAACTTTATAAACTCATCATTCAGATTATGAAAATTTCCAAATGCAACTCCTGGTTTAATTCTCTGAGCTTGCCAGTGATGGGGTTTTACATCAGCATCTACACCCTTAACTTAAAATGCAAGAATTAAGCATTTATTAAAAAATATACATAGATTTTTTTTTTTACTTATAAATGCACATCACTGTACTGTACTATTAAAGCAAACTAAAAATGAATATGATTAGTGTTTTTAATTATTTTTATGATTAGTTTTTATGATTATAGTTTTTATTATTATTATTATTACATTGACAACGTTAATATATTTTGCACAATTTTTTTGTAATACTGCACTCCTATACCACACAACTTAATGAAGATACAAGATTAAGAAATATTAATAATTTGTGTGGGATATAAACTGTTTTTTTTTTTTTTTTATCATTATGTATATTTATTTATACATACATACATGCATAAGCAACTGCATGACTAATTTCTGAATACAGGTAACTTTTCATACATAATACATATTTATGCATTTAATATTGGCCTCAGTTTGCATTTCTTGTTTTTTTTCACTTATATGTACTTAGTCTTATATATCATGATTAAATCAAACTTTTTGAATACTACTGAATACACAGTTCTGTTACTAAATTCCCACTTTTTATCTGAATAGAGAGAGAATGTTACAAGTCAACACCTCGACCACAAATGAGCTCACATTTGTTTTGAAATGTGCTGTCATTTGTTCACCCAGGGTCTTAGTTAGGAACTAGCATTAGGAACTATGGTACCTAGAGAATTCATCTCTAGATCATCTTTCTCTTTTACCAGACCTTAAGTCCTTTAAACCCAACTATGTATTAAAACTAAATATAGTGAAGGAAATAAAGTAACTGAAAAAAGAAGGAAATGGCAGTTTTTGTTTGCTACATTGTATTGTTTCTAAGAATGAATATTAGTATATGCTGATCAGCCATAACATTAAAACCTAGGTTTTGTGTTTCCCTTGTTCCCTTGTTCTCTGTCTCTCTGGGGTGTGCTGTGGTGTTTTGCACCAGTGCATTGGAAGCAGATCCTTTGGGTGCGGTGGGTTGTGGGATGGGCCTAATTGGATCAGACATGTTTGCCTGGCGCATCCATGGGTGCTTGATCGGATTGAGATCTGGGGAGTTTGGAGCCTCTTTGCCTGCTACGCCCCGTGTAGGCTGTGGTGCCTTTCTAACGTGGCCAGCACTGACTTTTTTGGCAATTTATGCCGCATGGGCTTTTCTGTGGTATTGGACCAGATGGGCTGGCCCGTGGGCGTGGGTGAGCCCTGGATGGCCCTGATTCTGTTACCAGTTTGCTGGTGTATAGTTGTTCAATGTTGTTCAGTTCACCTGTCAGTGGTCATAATGGAATTTCTGATTGGTGGTGTATGTCACTCTAACAACTCAGACATATGGTTGAAAGAAAAATCAAATCTATTATAATAAAGAAAATAAAGAGCACCGTAAGTGACAATTTTTTTTAAGTTTAGGTTTGCTACATGTAATACCATTTTTACCACGTTAATATCTCCTTAACATCAGCCTGTTTCTCGTGTTGACTTGAATCTGCATGCAATATTTAACCATGCACTGCTGTGGAGAGGCATTGCTGAGTGCATCTTAATAACAGTGAGCTTGCAAACAGCTCCTCTATAAATCAGCACACACATACTGTGTTTAGAGACATATTGGGATTTGCTCACTTGACTCTCTAAAGTACACTGGGCCCATGGGCGTGCATGCTGCAAGCATCCGCATCTTCTACACTGACGGTAAATGGGATATTCCTTCCCGTTGTGTAATTGGCTTTGGGGTGCGCCCTCAGGTAGGTGTGATGAGTGCTCAACTTTATTCAGTGCCTGGAATCTGACGAGAGCTGATTAAGCACTCTAGCACTCTCAGTGAGAGCCAGGGGGTGACTCATTAGTGGTGAAGAGAGCAAGTGTTTGAGAGAGAGAGAGAGAGAGAGAGCGCGACCTGGACGTGGTGGAAGGTGCAGTGGCTGAGCAATCTTTAGCCTGCTCTTCAGATCTTCCCACCTTCTCTGGTCCACTGTCAGCAGAGCTGTGCCCTGAACAAAAGCACATACAGAATCTGTACTAAACCATCCTTTTTAAAAAAGCCTTTTTAAACAGAAGCTCATGATCATCGCTTACCTTGTTTTCATTGAAGTTAGCTATTACAACCCCTACAAACAGTGTGAGGCCAATCATACAGCCCAGGAACACAAAGACATGAATGTAGATGCCGTGGGTCTGTAATATCAAATAAACACAACATCGCTCAGTGTCTGCTTTAGCTCAGTTTGAGGCTCAGTCCTAATGTTTGGTAAAAACCTACCGGATCCACTCTGTGTATAATCACATCTCTGACCTCCACCCATCCCTTCAGAGACAAGACCTCAAAAAGAGCCAGCATGGCATTGCCAACATTGTCAAAGTTAAAGTTGCGAGGGTTTGCCCTGGAAAAACACATTGTCAGGAACTGGTTAAAGATAAACACAAGTCAGAGTCAGAATTTCAGAAAGACTAACATAGAGAAAATCCTAAGCCAAGAGTGAACTGAAGACAAAATATTACTGGATAAAGATATCTCATGATATTTAATTCTATAATGAACTGACACTTTTCTTAGTGGTTGTTTTAACTATATTGAAAAAATATATAATTGTACTAGTTCTGCTTTAGAGGATGCCCACACTATAGTTTAAACATAATATTATATTTATTACAATATTGGCACTCAGCTTTCCAGTAGATGCCAAAACACATCTCTTGCTCTTAAGTGTCAAACAAGATCGCAACAAGCTTCTTAAATGGCAGTGTAGTAATATAGAGTAAGACCTACAGTACTATGCAAAAGTCTTAAGCCACCCATCATTTCTTCATATTAACTGAAATTAAATAATGTAGATTAAATCAAAGAAATGGGAATAAATGTTTTAACTGCGACATGCTGTATGCTTAAAGTGCATAAATAAATAATTTCAAATTGTTTGTTTATTTTTATATCCCCAGCAGCAACCTCATTTCCCCCCTCAGCTGTTTGAGCTACTCAGCAGTATAGTAATTCCCGCCGGATCATGTCATCACCTGCACCTGTTTCTCACTGGTTCATGCCTTAACAAACAACAAAAACTTCCTCTGAAACTGGTCAGGTACAAGGTGTGGACTGAAAATGAGAACCTAAAGGAGTCTTTCAGAAAGCCTGGAGAACTAATCCAACTTAGACTGCATAAAAATGCAAAAGATGCAAAAATTAGTGGTGGCTCAAGACTTTTGGATATGTACTGTATATTATAGGAATATACTGTAGGTTCTGAAGCGTTCTAAGTTGCTTTTATGTTCTGCATCCATCAGCATCCGACTCCTCACTATACACAGTCCTTGAGGGGAAATTCATCCATGAGCAATTTATGTTACTCTTCCCTCATCCACAAAAAACAGAACGGCTTCATGGTTTTAAATCATATATTCTGTAATAATAGCCTACATATTAAGCAATATTAAATTCATCAGCAAATCATTACCACACTCTGGGTACCCAAAATCCAGGTTTCGTCTCTCCTTCTCTGAGCTTTAGATTAAGGTTTTTAGAGATGCTGACGCTGATTCTGAAAATGCCATGGCAGTCTTTCTGCAAGGGTTGACAAAGCCAAAGGAAAGATTTTAGTCTAAGGTAGTGCATTATCACAATGTTAATAAAGTTATAAGAAATAATGCATTCAGTCCTACCTCTTCGACTATCTGAGGATCATTACATTTGGCAAGTTTCCCGGCAAAGAGCTGTACCCCAAAGCTTGCAAATACCAACATTAGTGTCAGGAGAAGAATAGACACCTGGGTGAACAAAAGGAAAACTATATTCTGGATGGAATTCACATGGAATATGCTTACACCAAATGTCAAGCAGCCAGATTAGACAAGCTTCCGCAGCCAAATGCTTACAACAGGTAATGTCAGTAATATCTGAAATGCATAATATCTGTCACTGTCATTGGTTCATCGGTGCTACATATGATCAAATCTCTCGCTGTCATAAAATGACTTAGTTTTGGATCCTAAAGCATGAATGAATTCAATGAAAAATCAAAACACAAAAATCAATAATCAATAAACATAAATCTGTTAAAGGTTTGGGCAATGCTCACGCAATGTACACATAAAGCTCTGTAGCATTATAGGGCTATAAACTCTTCTGTTTATTCATATGGTTATTTAGAGTTTAGAGTTCTCCAGCTAACTGAGAATTGTGGGAAACATTAACAATTTAGTCAACTGTTTCAAATGAAGTGGAGAAAAGTGAACAACCTAAAAAAAAATTTTTTTAAAAATCAGACTGATGCCATCAATAATTACAAACATTTTAGCAATTGAAGTAGTTTTCTTAATAGTTTTCAAATTTGAAAACTTTAATTATACTTGTAATAAACTTACAGTAAAAAGTAAATGATTTGGTCAATATGTAATTGTAAACAGATGTGGATAAACAATAATTTAGTTGCATAACGAGTGCATTTATTTATAAAACGTTTGCATCCTTGAAGGTTGTTCTCACTGTGGTCATTAATATGTACAGCTGCTATTAATTTAGCATTTTGTAAAATTTTATCGCGTTAAAAAAATAAACAATAATAAAAAAGTTTAAAAACTTTGTCATAAACAGCAATCATGATTACCTATAGCTGAACATGAAAATAATTTACCCATATCTCTGACCTAAAAACACTTACATAGTTGTCTATCAATTTCCTTTTGATATAAATTATTATATCAACAGTTATTATCAATTAGATACAAGTAAGATGGTGACAGGATCATGGACATCCAGGCCTTATCCATGCCTGTAGGGACTCAAGCCCAGACTGTCTGGTTTGATCCCACAGAAAAGCCAATGTAGCATAAATTGCTGAAAAAAAGTAATCGCTGGCCATGATAGAGCATCTGAGCACTATCACAGCCTGCCGCATATCAGGGTTATGCTATAAAGGGTTCAAGGTTGTTGACCTGGCCTCCAAACTCGCCAGATCTCAATCCGACCAAGCATCCATATCCATAGGATGTGCCCCTACCCTGCTCCCAACATACTGGTACCAGACACCAGAGGCTTATCCAGTCACGACCCCCCATGGGTCAGAACTTTTTTTAGTGGCACAAGGGGAACCAAAAATCCTAGGTGGTTTTAATCTTAAACTGGTTTTAAACTGTCATGGCTGATCGATGTCAAGTAAAACTGCTGATGCAGATGGCTTGGTTCTTACACCAGTGTTTGCATAATTTTTTGACAAAGTATCTACACTCACAAGGAAGATTTCTTTAAACCCTTTGAGGACCTCACGCACCACCTTCCTCATCTGAGGCACCAGCTTAAAGATGCGTAGAGGACGTAGACAGCGGAGCATCATCAGAAGCTGAGCACCTGATTCGGGAGGCACATCGGTTGGCAGCCAGCACAAGAAGATCAGACTGACCTACAAAGAGAGGAAGAGAGAGAGAAAGACATGAGTAAAGGAAAATGACACTTAAAGTTCTCCAGCAGAGTGTCATAATATAATTTTATAAATTGGTTAATTAGTGATTTTTAAAAAAAGAGCTGAAGAAGTAAAAAAAAAAAAAAAATGAACATGTATATTTAAGATCAATCGAATTAAAACATCTCTAAATAAAATATCTCCACCTGATGATAATCTATGCAATGCACCATCTGACTTTTACACCCTTGCAAAATTAAAGAAGTAACGATTGCTGGGGCATCATACAGTTTGGAATATAATTTAAAATGTAATGATGATTGCACAAATAAGTTCACTTTTTTAATGAATACCATTAAACTCGAAGTATGCAGCAAGCAATTTAGAATTTATAACAATTTATAATTTATATTAATAATGCATTCAATTAATATTAAATTTAAAGTCATTACTGATATGTCTTTAAGAGATCACTTGAGCTCCATCTCATCAGGGAAGCCTCTAATCAAAGAGAACTCGAGCTTTCGCATGAATTATCAATAGACGGAGCTGTGGCAAGGGCACAAGGAACGGATTCGTACTAGATAGATGAAAATGTCCATGACTCCGCCAAAGTCTCGGATGACTGCAGTAGGGGTGAAGAAGAGACCGTCTGCCATGATTTTCAGGGTCAGCTCAATGCTCATGAAAATGACAAACACGTATTCAGCTATCTGTAGGGAGGAAAGATACTCTGTGATGAAACAGATTTCAAAACCGTGAATATTCCATGAGTGAACATTTAGCTGGGATGCAGAAGAGGTCACTCGGCTAAAAAAAAGTCTAAAAGTGGAATAGCTTTTTTTTTTAATTATAGATTAGCTATGTTACATTTAATACAGCAGGTTTATAGTGTCAAAAGTATTGTTTAATATAACGAAAGCAGCCTAATCAGTCAAAATGACTTTCATCAGCTCTATCTCTTCTCCTTACTAGTTTAATTAGGGATAATAAAGAACTGAAGCTCATTTCACTGTGAGCCATTAAATGTTTGATCATCAAATTAACAAAGACAATATAAATTTTTCTGTTTGTTTATGTATTTATTATTTTTTTGCTGATACCTGTAAAGTTGGAGCATGCATGACTCTGGTGAACGGAGACTCAAACATCATGGAGATGCAAGAGCAGATGGTAACCACGATCATCACCCAGTCCAGATACGTGACCAACCCCAGCAGATCACTGAGAAGAGCATTCACTCACGTTTTACATAAAATAATGTATGTTTAAGTCCTTATCTAACAGTAGGTTTTAGCAAACTGCATTGCGAAGTGATACCTGGCTTTATGTTAAGATTTGATGGCTGAAGATGGCTGAAGGAACTTACACACTGCAGCTACATACAGTATTTTAAAAGCTAACAAATAGCACAAGGTTTTCCTTTTTTCAGCTCCCAAAAATGTCAGAAGAACTTTTCCCAATTTAAATCTCCTCAAACACATTGCAATTATGACTAAAGTTTTTCAAAGATGTTTTTTTTTTCAAAAGGTATATCAAATATATAATAAACAGAGTTGCAGTCAGACATTTACATCCAAGATAAATAGTGTCAGGGCAAAATTATGCTCAAAATGAAAATTTGCATAATATCCACCTCTACACAAATCTTTAACAGACTCCAAGAATTTAGCGAGCAAGTTGTCTTTTAGATTTTATGCAAATAACACTGGGTCACAAATGTACATACAGCATCAACAAGCTTTTGACAGAAAACTGGTTATTCTGGGTTCATAACGTGAAGTCAACTTTCAAGATGGGCCATACTTTTTTTCGGTAGGGTTAAGCTTAAACTTAGTTAGCCTTCTTTATCCATTCCACAACAAGCATTGATGTGTGTTTGGGGTTATTTCCCTGTTTTGGGGTTATTTCACAGTTTTGCTCTAGCTGATGATTTAAAGATACTGAATAATTCTGATGTAGTCCTCCTTCATGATTATTCCATCCACTTTGTACAACGCACCAACTCTACTGACAGTAAAACAGCCCAAAGCATGATGATACCCCCATCATGTTCAACAGCTGGTATGGTGTTCATGGGTTTGAATGCCTTACCCTTGCTGCTCCAAACCTACAGTACATCTGGTTAAAACTATCCACCAGAAGGCTTTTTCTTTGTCCATGTGCTCAAGTGCTTCAACTCTTTAATTGAGCTTGAAGGTGTAGAATTTGGAGCAGGGATGGGATTCAGTCTTGGATGGCAGCATTTTAGGCCTTGGTGATATAAACCTCTCTTGGCTAGACAGGGACACTGGTGTTTCAGCAGCTTCCAGTTCACGGCAGGCCCGTCAACCCTTCATGGTTCCTCGGTCATTCCTGACCATCTGAACTAGTTTCCTCCTAGTGTAGGGTGACAGACCTTTTTTTCCAAACCATGACAAAGTGGCTACAGCTCCCAATAATTTGTACTTTCTGTACATACAATAGTTTAAACTGATCTTGGAATCTGCGGTTGTTTAGAAGCCGCTCCAAGAAACATTCCTACCATCTGCACTGAGCTCTTTGGACTTTCTGATTGCACTGTAAGTTTGTCAATCCAGTGGGTGTCTGTCGACCAAGCCCTTTTCACATGAAATATTCTATATAAATAATGATGGATAACAAGAACATGAGAGGCCTTTAGAAGACATTCGAAGACTTTCAGCATCACTGAATGAATAATTTACAGTAAGTAAATATATGTATATTTTTGACCATGTATACTGTACAGAATATAATTTTGATCCTGTTTTGATATAAGAAAACCTAAATAAATTAATAATTTAGCTTTGAATTCTTGGGGCTGCCTTTAATAAATGATGTACTCTGATGTACAATCATTGTATCAGTGACAAATCATTGAAAGCCCAATATTGCAAAGGCATTCATAATCATGCACTTCTAACCACAACATTATGTATTTTTATTAAATGGATATCACAAACAAAAGATGTCGGCTTATAATTCAAAACTAAATGATGTCATAAAGGATTTAAAGTTTACAACTTACTATAATTGATGATATTTTGTGCTTTTCACTGCTCCTGTTACAGGATCTGTTTTCAAGCTGCTCATCAAAAAAAAAAAAAAAAAAAAAACATCAGCAATCAAGCATTTTGACAGAATCGACAAAATAAATCAAAGCAGTCGCTCTGTACTGATTGTAACTCGTACGCGTTGAAGCGGGCCCGCACAATCATTCTGCAGAAGTTTCTGAAGCGATGTTCTCTCCCCACTATAAAAAGCGGCTTGTCGAAGTAAGGATGATTCTCTCTCAGTTCCTCTTCTTGCACTTTTCTGGTAACGAAAAAGTCCACATATTAAAATAAATAAATAAATAATTTCAAAAGCTACATATCTAGAGAAAGCGCTATACATCCTGTTACTTTATATCAATGGACAAAAAGGCCTGCTGAAGATGTGGAAATGATGAAGAACCTGATATACTGTATAAATGCTAAGCTGAGTCAAGCAGCATGCTCTGTTTAGCAAGTGCAAGCAGCAGAGTCCCATGAGACAAGCTAGATGAATACTGCTGAGCATGACTTTAAATATCCCACAGTTCCTTCAAGCTAATATCACGTAGAGTATAATGCAGCCAGTTGTTGCACAGGTTTTTCATTATATAAAAAAGTACAGCAACAAGGAAAGCATGAGTCTTGATAACAGTGCCTGAGGAGAGTCAGTCTGTCTGGCTGAGCGTGTGTGTGTGTGTGTGTGAACATGAATGCCTCCAAAGTCCCCGCTTTACCGTTTCATCTCAGCCTGTTCCTTCTTCTCCTGGATCATCTTGATCTCGCTGTCCTCCCTCTGAGCGTTACGGTAGCGTACAGTGCTTGAGTGCTGCACATGGAAATAAAGACATTCTTCTTGTAACTTTGATCTCTGTCCATATAACTTATATCTCTGGCTGTCTCATATCATTGTGCCTGAGTGACAGAGCGTGTGTATACGCACGTCTTGGGTGAGCGTCTCCAGAGATTTGCCTCTGCTGATCCTCTGACTGGTGGAACCATGTCTGAGAGACCTGGGAGAGCAAATCATCATCATCATCTTCATCATGAAAATCTCGTTAAAATGAAGACAAACTACTACGATTTATTTTTAATTTAATTTACATTTTCACATCACTGGAAAATAATGTAGATAGACAAAATAGTAGTTTAAGTATGTATAATAATATCATAGCAATGTATTAGATCACCACTTTAAAATAATATTAATAATGATACATAATCTATGAGCATGTTATTTTGCGTGTGTGTTGACCAGACCTGCGCTCCTGGCGAATATGATGCTGTACACTGAGGATAGAGCGCTCTTTGGCTGGCTGGCCCTCAAAGGATCCGCTCAGCATGCGCTGTCTGGTGCAGGCCCTGCAACCATAACCCAATCAACAGCTTCAGCAAACACACTTTTCACAAGCTTAATCCAAATATTTCAAATGCAAGCTTTAAGCAATGTACAGTGTTGGAGAAAGTAGGGTTAGAGAAATACTTCAGCAATCATATCAACTGTTTCTGTAACTGTATTTAAGGTATATAATGTATTTCGCAAGCATTGATTTTATAGCCTTAAGACATAATCGAGAAAGGTTGAAAGGACAACGTTTGCAAATGCAATAATTTGCTATTAGTTTTATTACACGTTTTTTTTTTAGAAGAATTAGCCACTATAGCATTATAACGGAATGGCTGCATCAGGGTAGGAGGGAAAGTGCATGAAGCGATCATGCATAGATTCCAAGCCGGTTCCAAGTGTTATGATCTGGGGGTTATCACAACTACTAGTTTTTTCCTTGCATGAATTGTGAAAGAGCAGAGTTTTGAGAGCATGAGCATTTATTTTTACACATTTACACCACATTGAGCAGTCAAATTATATATTAGTGTGTTGCATTTTATTTTTTTTTTGTCCAAGTAATATATAAATATTCATGTTCTATTTTCAATCCTTTTTTTTCTTGTTATTTAATCATACTGTGAATAAATATATTCAGTGTTAGCATATACTCTCACATTTTATGGCATATTATTGCATAGTAACAATGCAGACTCTATAAAATGTACTGCTCTCTATCACAATGCACTCTGTAGACACATTGCACCATAGCATGGCAGATGGCACTAATTAGCATACAGCGAGTAGCATAGGTAGGGAGCAGGTCTGAATTGCCGCCCTGCTGCAGAGAGGAAAATTAATCCCTTTTTAACCTAGTGAAATATAGAGCATGCAATCTGAAAATCTAGCATGCACCCTGGCATCACAGTAAATTGGGGTCAGTTTTTTTTTTTTTTTTGTCTTGTTTTTTTTCTTCCATGAGAACCCCAATGTCTTAAACGTGAAACGAGTCTTTCTATCGACCCTGCTGAACAACTGCACTGATGTCATCAGTCTTTGCCACGGCTGTAGCCCGACCAAATGGAAGGCCATTATTTTGTTACCCACATCTCTGCTGCTTCATCCATAACAGTCCAACAGGCTGTGCGTGCACACACATTCAGTCATTTCCTCCTCATCATCATTCAGGCTGTTAGTCTGTCATTCATTGACGCCTCTATGTTGCCCATTAATTGCAAAGTCATGTACCAGAACACCAGTAAATGACAATCTGGGCTTCAGCAGAATGTGTCACCCTCATTTATGACCAGTCATAGTGATTTGTTTCTGTGTCGGCACAGGCAGACGGACCCAAAGCCCCAGACGGCACAAGCAGACGACGTGGGATGGCTACTGATGTGCTGTCTGTTAGTTAAGAAGGAAGAGAAGGAGGGGTTGTGTGTATATATGTGTGTGTGTGTGTGTGTGTTTGCAAGCAGATAGGCTTGGGCAGGTAAGAAATCTTGCAGACGTGCTCTGAAAACTGATGGTAAACCACCAGGAGCAGGAGCGCAACGTGACAAAGTGTGCAATATATTCAGACCCGACACCGCTAGAAGCAGCATCGCTGCCAATCTCCCAGCGGTGCCAAACATTTAATTATTAATTAGTTTATTCATGCTGATAGGTGCCCTACAAATGGGCTGGAGATGGAAGCTCCATAATCAGACCTGATACTCGACTAGATGGCTAACATGCCTGACAAACTCCTAACAGACTGAAAATAAAAACTTTGTTTCTTTCTTCCTGTAGTGATTTAAAGTGTTCAGTGCCAGTGTTTTGCTTGACATGGGCATTAGCATTCCAAAACATCTTGCATTGTTCAGCCAGAACTTTAAAAAAAACCTAGGTTTTGTGTTCCATTTGTGCCACAAGGGTGGATCTGAACCCTCAGGCTGTGGCTTATTTGTGCTGCATTGGCTTTTTCTGTGGGATCGGACCGAACAGGCCGACCTTTGGTCCCCATGGGCGCGGGTAAGCCCCTGGTGTGCATGATCCTGTCACCAGTTTGCTGCTGTATAGTTGGTGATCGACGCTGCTCAGTGTGAGTGGTGTTAGTATTATGACTGTGAGTGGTGTTAGTATTATGACTGATCTGTGTTTACTACATCAATCATCCCAATAAAGTTTGCACTTAATAGGACTTATCTTTAGGATTAGCAAACACTTCTATCTTTGTTCCATATACAGTACATGCATAATATTTTAGTTCAGGAAAGAACTTCAATATCTCAAACTAAAGGTTTCTCCCAACGTACCGTAAGATTTTATTGACGGTTGTTTCTTTTTCCAAGAGATTGCGAGCATGGATGCTGAATATTGATTTCCTCAGCTGAAGCAGAGAAATATATTTAGACAGTATGCCACACACAGGAGACATATTACACAAAGATCAATATGAACTACAATTCATATTCAGGCAAAAATTTATGCTGTTGTGCTAGAAGACATCAACAAACAAGGTCACGTCTTTACTTCTACTGAATGCAGCTAAATATTGATACTGTATATAACTCCAGTTATTGTGGATTCACAACTTTCTAGAAGAGTTCTATGCATACTAATTGATCAGTCAGAGTGAAGATTAAGAGTAATCTATCTAAATACGTGTATTACCTTCTGCTCAATGTATTTATTGTCCTCGATGGCTGACCTCTTGGAGTGATCGCAGGAGGAAGAGGAGGCCGAGGGAAGCCTGCGGAACAGACAACTGGGGTCCTGCTGCTGCCGGTCAATAAACTGCTTCATAAAACTCTCCCTGTATCACACACAGCCATACAAAGCCTGAGCATTTCTTGATGTATTCACCAGGACAACTAAAAACATTAAGTTTCATAAAACAATCTCTGCAACAGCGATTTAACATGCAGCAGCGTCCAGTAGTCTGAGTGCACTAGTGAAAATGCTTCTACTGAATTTAATACAGCAATTTTCTGGTGGAATAGTTAATATATTAACATGACTGTCAGAATATCTCAGTACTGGGTACATCCCCTTTTTGTTTTAATGACAATATACACTCATGCATGGATTCCTTAAATTTGAAAAAGAAAAAAACAATCATGATCCATTTTAGATCAAATCCACCAGTGTCACCTGAATACATGCTTCAATAGTACAGATTGAAAAAACACAAAGAAAAATGACATTAAGGACATTAAAGCAGCTCATGGTCAGTGTCACATTTTGCTTAGATTTAAACAGAGAGCTAGAAATAGTGCAGAATCTAAAATATGAAATATTAAAAATATTGGATAGTTACTTTCTTTCTTTTGAATATTTCTAAATTCTAAAACCTTCTGGTTATTTCTGATTTTCAATGCTGGTTTTCAATGTGATCTCAGACTTTTGTACCCCACTGTATATATCATGACATAAAATAAATAAAAGTAGCATAGACTGAAGTAATAGTTCGTGATGAGAGCTACTACTGCCCTCTGTACCAGTCTGATTCACTTCTCCTTGGACCCCTGTGCACTCATTTTCTGCTGATATTGATGACGCACAAAATAAACATTATTTCAATGAAATCAATACTGTTTATCTATACCTATTTACTTTAATGATTTATACCAATCAGCCATAACATTATCACTACTGCAAGGTGAATTGAATAACACTGATTATCAATAATTTTCCAGTAAACTGGTGGCAGGATTCTATGACCGTGGGGACCAAAGACTAACCCCATTCAGTCCTATCCCACAGAAAAGCCAATGTAGCACAAATTGCTGAAAAAATATATAATACTCTTTGCCCAGTAGGCAAAGAGTATCGATCTCGCCTCCAAATTCCCCAATCTCAATCCACCTGAGTATCCATGGAACGCACCAGACAAACAAGTCTGTTCCATGGAGGCCCTCCCCTCCAGCTCACTGCACCCCAAGGATCTGCAACTAACAAAAATGTTAAAAATCGACATAGTTTCCGTAAAGCTGCTTTGTGACAATGTCCACTGTACAAAGCTCTATACAAATAATTCTGGACTGTAATGCAACTGAATGATACAAGGAGAAGCAGATACTGTAGGTTCATATGCTACCTGATCCTGGGCACAGTGAAATCTGATGGCAGCTTGGAGATCTTCACCATCTGCGGTCTGTTGGGGAACTTCTCGAAGATACGCAAACGCAAGGGGAGCTTCTCCTTTGTGTCAGCATTCGCCTCACTCTGCTTCAGCTGAGAAGATTACAAGCAATGTAAGGGAAGGGAAGTGAAGGGAAGGGAATAAGGAAGGAAGGAAGGAAGGAAGGAAGAAAAAAGCATTTTAAATGTCGGAAAACCTAAAACCAGCGATAATTGTTTAGATCTAGACAGATGATGACCAATAACATTATCATTTCATTGAAACTACAATCACAGACTTTAGATTATATGCGGCAGTAACAACAGATACTGTATAATCACGCAGTAAGTTAACCAGAACACTACACACAGTATGTGCAGATTATTATAATATTTTTTCTTGATGATTTCTATCTTTTAGTAGTTCTGTAGTCAGGGCTGTCTGTAGCTGTAGCTGTAAGCGGGACTCCACTAATGAACGTGGGATTTTAAAAGAAAAGCCACCTCTATAGATATCAAAGCAGGGAGTATACTACATCTTCCCATGTGTTGACAGTGTGTGAAACAGAGTGCTGTAGGTTACTACGCAATGCATTTCTTTGAATTAATGTGGACCTCGGAGTGCTTTGACCTTTCATCTTTCTGTAGTTTTATAATGCCACAAAGGCCCAGTGGTGCTTAGAAGTATGTACAAGAGAAACTCACTCATCTTCCTACTGCCAGGCATTTAAGAGAGGATAAACATGCCTGAGTAAAACATGGTGATATTTATACACACCTCTGTGCATTAAAAAATATACAGTACTGTGCTAAAGTCTTAGGCACCATATTATATGCTGTACCAATTTTGTTATATATGTGTATCATTCAGTATTTCCATATATAACTTAAAAATTTGTAAATAAATAACATTACAGGAGGATATATGCATGGCTGTAAAGAAAAAAAATATATAGAACAAGACAGACCAGTTATCAGATGGAAACAAAAAAACTTAATTACGCTCCTGGGATTTGCTTAAAAATAGAAAGGAGCGAGTGTGACAGTTACTGTACCAGTAGAGCTCATATTCTCCAGCAGGATCAGTAAAACATAACAGCTATTTTACTTAAAGTACTGTGCAAAAGTCTTGGGCACATACTAAAATATGGCACAAGCAAAAGATGCTTTTGAAAACATTTCTGCCTAAAAGAAACTTTTATAAAGAGCAATAAAATAAACAGTCTATAAATGGAGTGAAATCCCGTTGCTTAAAATCAGGAGTTTTAGACACAGATTTGTGAAGTTTTATAAGAAAACAGCTGTTGGGTTTTACTGAGCTTGCTTTTGTTTCCATCTGAAAACTGGTCTGTCTTGTACTATTTCTTTCTTTACAGTCATGCATATATTCTCCTGTAATGTTATTTATTTATACATTTTTAAGTTATATATGGAAATACTGAATGATTTTGTACAAAATTATGCAGACATGATGATAAACATATATAACAAAATTGGTTATATATAAAATAATAGGGCAGCATGGCTTAGCACTGTTGCCTCTCAGCTCCAGGGCTGGGTTCTTGCCTCTGGTCTATGTGGGTGAGTATGCACATTCTTCCCATGCTTGCAGGGTTTTCCTGAGGAACTCAAAGACATGTCAAAAGAAACACCCACAGTGTATGACTGGGTGTGCAAGTATGTGTGCTTGTGCTCTGCAAATGGTTGGCAACTTATCCAGCATGTTCCGCTGTTTCGTGCCCAGAGGTGCCTGAAATAATTTTGAGCCTACACAGGATAAGTGATCTAGACGATGGTTGGATGGTACAGTATAATAATAATTACTACACTTATAAACAGTGCTCTAACACTCTGCTTGTTGCAGCAACCTGTGCTGTTCCAAAACCCTGCCCAAAGATGGCAGCAGCACCCAGCCTGAAAGAAGTCATGCTGAAATAATCTGCCCTCACACGGCACACATCAGGAAAACAACATCAAGGCAAATTATTCACCAAAAAATCCATTTGCATTCTGAGCATGTGTGACTGTGTGTGAATGTGTATACGCAAGCTGAACTGTTCACACTAGGCAAGTGATGGTAAAAGACAAAATCACGACGTATAGAGTTCAATTAGATCAATTAATTGTTTATGAAAAGACTAACTGATATTTCTTGGCTGCCGTGGTCTGACTGGAAGCCTGGAGATAAATCTGATGCATTTTTGATGAGAAACAGAAGCGGAGGATGAATGCTTATCGGTAGCACTGGGAAGAAGCTGCCAGGCTTCACAGGCTTTCTCCCATCTTTGCAAGACAGCTAAACGTCGTTTCAGAATGAAACAGCGTGGGTGATGGGGGGGGGGGGGGGAAGCGACAGGGAACCACGTTCTACAGTATAGATGCATGTAAAACTGGAACATGGGCAATATCGCATGTGCGACAACAATATACAGTACTGAACACTGACGTGACCGTGATGTGGCTGTAGGTATGAGCGAGCCCACGGGAGTGATATAAATAATTACAGTGTACAGTCAATATTCATTATAACAGCATGCTTCTGTGATCTATTCAACATTGTAATACTAAATAATACTGTAATAATAAATTGAGAGCAGTTTGACACAGGATGGTCAAATATTGCCTAGTATTGTTGCTCTGCCAGGAGAAACAGATCTCGAAGAAAGATCACTTAATAGCTTACACTAATTTGTACAGTCACTTAACTGGCATCCTTCCTTCTATTTTATATCAATCTACCATGCATTCATACTGTACTGTCAGCCAGATGTTCCATGAAAAGTATCCTTCGCCATGTACAGTAATAAGATGATGCCATGAACACTAGGAGTAATTTAAACCATGTCAAACTTGGAAGTGGAATTTACATGCCAAATACAGACAATTTGAATGATACATACAGTAAAACATCCCAGTGCGGTTATGAGAAACTCTTGGAAAACCACTCGACCAAATTAGCAGAGCGCAACGAACTGATGTATAACCATGTACTGTACATACACTATACTGTATATAATCAAAGTGCGCAGTGCATAACTAGTTTTAGATAATATCCAGTGCACACCAACATAGACAGTCTAAATGGTACACCATGTTGTGTTATTAGTGTCGAGAAAGATTGGTGGCACCAGACTATTAGACATTAGGGTTGAGAAAGAGACATGCTTTGACCTGCCCATAAGCACCTCATGAGAGATTTTGTCATTTGAAGCTGAAAATCCTCCAGGACAAAACAATATAAAGAAACCATCTCTGTTTAAGTGGTAGAAACAATCTCCCTGCTTTCACAAACATCCACACCAACACTAACACGCTGAAGCACCACAGAGACATGCTAATAGGCATGTGGGCTACAAATAACCTGAGAGGAGTTTCAATGCATGGGGTAAAATGTTCATGTACATTTTAAGCAAAACAGCGGAAACAAAAAGGATATCTGGTGTTTGATTTGGGAGCGATGTGATTCTGTGGCTTGGCGACAGAGATAACATATCCCACTGATTACACACAGCAAACCTCAGAAGAGGTGAGTGGCCTTCCTTCTCGATCTTAAGATCCTTGCTAGTTAGCAACTTAAAAAAAAATAATAATACAGTCATCTGTTCCAGTGCGTTGCTCGCTCTGGGCCGGAGCTGAATTTCCCAATGATACAAGAACAACAGAGGATGTACATTTGTTTGCAGATAACTGGATTGTTTAAGAACGTGAGATTCTTTCTGCCAGTCCCCAAGGTACCAATCAATGGCTCTATGCTCGGCAGGACCGCTGCAACTGAACGCTCTGCTCAGCAGCAGCTTCTGATTAGCTCTCACCCAACCCTGCTCGAGATATGGCCCACTGCAGAGAGAACACATGCTCCCCACTATTTACATCCTTTGTATAAACAGCTGAATAGAAGAACACGTACGGCTCCACTATGCCGAGTTCTGCCTGCTTGTTTATTCATAGCTCTTTGTTTTTCCTTTAATACAAGACTGGAAGAAATAAAGCCCAGAAAACATATGCTACTGCTGAGCGAAATGAAAAGCAGAAAAGTTAGTGACAGCTAGAGCAAACGTATGAAAGATTACATCACACAAAATTGGTTAATTTGATCATCTGCGACTCCCTTGATAAACTGGTTCAAAGGTAGTGGGCTGAGGGAGATGTAGCTACATTACAACACACACACACACACACACACAATGTCCTACAGAACAGTGATTGATGGATTTACATTATGAGAGAAAAACAGCAATGTTGTCTGCATACTAATTCAAACAAATGTATGGGTACTATGAGTTGCGCATTTTTGCATTATCACGGGGGGTTCCTACATAAATAAAGGGAGCTTGTGCAAGAAGAACAATGCATTGTTTCTGCTTTTCATAATGATGAATTCGAAATGGAATTTCTCATAAATCAGTGCAGTAAAAGCTAAAAAGCAGCAATTTATGTGGCAGCTTTCAGACATATTAGTGTGATCCATTCATTTTTTTTTCACACATTCTTTCCAATTTCAGGCTCGGCTGAACTGCACGTTACGGTATTCTTCAGGTCATCCACCTCAGGAAGACTGGGCTTTTATTAATGATCAATCACTTTGTGGTTTGAAGCACATTCACAAAAAATGGCCATGATGGATCCTTTGTGGTGGCATCACGTTAATCCTCCATGAATTCATCCTCCAAATCTATACCACAGAGCCTTAAAATTCCAGTTCGATGACTATAAACAAAGACCTAAAATAAAAGCACAGCCTCTACCTGTATGTCCTTTTGCTGCGAAAGGTATATTGAACATACTGTAGGTTTCTGAGATGTCGGGCATTAGTGCTTCAGGAGTGTGGAAGAACTTTTAACGAAACAAAAGTCTGTCTGCTGTTTTCTACGTAGAACCCTAAAACAGTGTTTCAAGGAACAATTCTTCTTCAATTATTAAAAAAAAATTAAAGTTATATTGAATTCATAACTTCCATGTCTGGATCGGAGCAAATCACATAGTTTTGGATGATTTCTATTCGGTTTGGTGTCCTGCTGCAAGTAATTGAACAACGCAAAAAGCTGGATCAAATGATATGAATGTCATCAGAAGGTTTTCACTTGCTGGTTGGAAGATGGTGATGGAAAAATCCAAACGAACCTTTGCCATATGTTAGCAGATATCACAAAAATCACCAAAGCATTAAGAACACAAAATTGCTTCTAAATAAATAATCACATAATGCTTCTCAACAGAGAAAAGGAAAAGTGTTCACACTACTGACCAGAGACCCAAGCAATCTTTGACCAGGCAGCCAAAAAATGCAAAATTGCACTATAGGTGGGATGGATTGCACTCTCTCTCTCTCCTATTAAGCAGTGACACTAACCAATCATGAAAGTCTGTAAGCTCATGCAAGCAAAAGGAAAGCTTTTCCTCTTAGACAGCTGAATTGGACTGTGGGGGGGGAAAAAAAGGTTGCCTAGGTTCACGTCTTAGCCCTCGCGGCCTGGCAGCTAGGGAGACCCAAGTATTGGGTGACAGTTGGCCAAGACTAAGCTAGGGTTTTACTAGGTTAAACTAGCATGAAAAACTGGGTTAAATGTTTGCATTCATTCAATTCAATTTTCAATTCAATTTTATTTGTATAGCGCTTTTAACAATTGACATTGTCCCAAAGCAGCTTAACACAATCA
>JAQMYJ010000036.1:10584757-10596488 GCA_030014305.1 Clarias laeviceps | reverse complement strand
GTTTTGAAATCCCCAGTATTGTTGTAGAATGTAGAAAATAAATCACTAAACAAAAACAAAGAAATTTGCAAGTGTCCTAAAACTTTTGAACGGTAGTGTATATATAAATACTTATATATAATTTCAAAACTATAAAATTTATTAACTGTTCAAAGGAGATACTCACTATTAACTGTTCAAAGGAGATTAATGCATTTTTGGACGCCTTCAGCATTCCTTCCATATACATGTGGTGTAACCTGACTAGCATTTCCAATTTGCTCATATTGTATGACTGGGCGTGTGTGTATGTCCCCTCCGATAAACACAAGGGACATTCCTTTTAAAAATACCCCCCACCCCCATTCTATTGCCTCCATACAGCAGTCTCCATTTAACTTTGCTTTTACATGGAATCTGCACACATCTGTCCTGATACCCCATAATGCATGCACCTCCCCGCTCTTTCTCTCTCTCCAGACTTGGCAGAATCCCATAAGGAGCACAGGAAAAGTCGGGTCATTTTTTCCTTCTCATTTACCCTCTAATGAAGCATGGCAGCACTGCATAGGCTATAAACTTCCAGACCACTTAGAGGTGCACCTGTGACACCCGTGGGGCCGGCTGCCAGGTTGCTCACTGGCGTGGCACTGACAGAGCATGGCCGCTGTTCTTTCCAGAGTCCTGTAGGAGAAACCGAAGGTGACATTGAAGCCCCTGGTTGTCCTGTGTGGTGTGACGTTCATGTTTGCTACTTATATTGTCCTCTGTGAAACACGAGGCGGTGTCATTTCAGGGCCGAGCTGAGGAGGGATGTCCTGACAGGCAGGGCATGTCTGGTCAAATGAAACTTTCATACTAACATACTAACCACGATAGAGTTCCAAGGAGAAAACTGGGTCAAGGTAAAAGTGAGACGGGAACAAACACACTGTCTGGGGCAGCAGACATCTGGATCAAGCTCTGTTTGCTGGGGAAGCAGAAGGATTTAAAGCATGGCTAGGGCTATGTGAGGCCAGACAAATAAAAGTGTGCTCTGAGCAGCATGCTGATGGACAGCTCTGTTACTAGGGGAAACGAAAGAGACGTGCCTGTCACAGCCAGCAAGGACTCCTGTGTGTGTGCATGTGCGTGTGTGTCTGCAGGCACCGAAACAGTGGAGCTCTTCATGGGTTTATCCCCTGTGCGTATTTGTGTTGAGATAACTCAAACAGATACGGGAGTGTGTGTTCTGCACTAGATGGCAGTGTGGTTAGGTGCAAAGGCATAACAAACAAGCATGGACGATCATCATGACCTTTTCAGAAGTTTATCATTTTTTTCACTAAGATTTACCCCAGTTTAATTCAGCTGAGTCAAAGTCAATCTTAAATATTGACACATG
Source organism: Clarias laeviceps (assembly GCA_030014305.1). Taxonomy (NCBI): domain Eukaryota; kingdom Metazoa; phylum Chordata; class Actinopteri; order Siluriformes; family Clariidae; genus Clarias; species Clarias laeviceps. Next base: position 10,595,125 of record JAQMYJ010000036.1, on the reverse strand, counting down.
GATGAACAATTGATCGTGTTAGTGTACGAAGGAAATTATGTCAGAGCTGAAACACCAGATCGAGGAGAGATGCAAACCAGGACAGACAGACCAAATGATTCATTATACCACTCTATCCTTTGCTCATTCTCAAACACACACACACAGGTCGAGAGAAAGCGGAAAGAGATGTAGGAAGAGACAGCGCGAGAGAGAGAGAGAGAGAGAGAGAGCGCTCATTATTTAGTTGGCTGGGAAAGCCAGGCGTTAAGAGAGAGAGCCCTACATTGTCTTCTTCATTATTCACCTGGAGAGATGGCACTTTGTGAGACACCCTCAGCAAATTGAGCTGTAATGAATGTACTGCAGTGCCTTTCTCCAACAGCCTTTTGATATTCTCCTCTTCCAACAGCCGGTCCAGAGTACACAACCCAGCCCAGGCCGCCTGGAGAGGCTTTTGATATCAGAAATACACACGCATGCACAGGCACCCCGAAGGAAGAGCTCCCATTTAATGTCCGTCAGTAAAAAAACAAACATTTCCCCCCTACCATTGAAAGCTGCTTTTCACTGCCATTTAGCTGGAGGGAGGTAATGATTTGTTGAGCTTCTATCACTATCAATCTTTCAAATCAGATGGGGAAACAGCCCATGACCGGCCAAATGAATAGACTGCATGAGGAAATATGAAAAGAGAACGTGATCCGGAACAAAAACGCAGGAGGATGTGATGAGGGAGGCCTGATTACTCAAGCCAGGGTGTGTAGACTTACTGTACAGTACACTGCACCTATATTGTCAAAGAATATTCAGTTTGGCCAACTGGCAAAACAAACCCTGTTGAACCTGTATACTGTACATAGCACACAACTAGTGCATCAGCTTCCTGTGATGTTCTCCTGGGTGTCTCCTTTAATTATTTTTAGTCATCTCACAGGCATAGCAGTCTATGCAATTCATTAAAATTTCCCCAAAGCTATTTTCACACAATAACTGCATTATTCCAATCAGCGTGATGAGAGCGGTGTGAAGCATCAGAGCACGCAGACCCGCGTCCTGACAGAGACTAAGAGGAAGCTCATTAAACACTTCCTGTTATCAGAAGCTGATCTGTGGCGTGTGGAACACGCCGGGTATTCATTAGCTCTACCTCCGCTTATCCTGTCGCCTTTAATTGCTAATGATCCTTTAGGGTGCGTGCAGGTGCCGACCATGCTGGCTAACAAATTGAATCAACATCCTGCGAATGCAATAGCAAAAAAAAAAAGATTGGCTATTGAAGAAGCAGGTCATTCTGGAGATTAATCTCGCGGCCTAATAACAGCTCTTGTTATGCCCTCTATCGTTTTTTCCTGCTTCTGATGTCTCTTACTCTCTCACACTGGTTTACAATGCTTTTATAGCATTTATAAAGGCAAGAGTTTACCGAGGAGGATTTGTTACGTGTAAAATTCTGGACAGCTTATTGAAACTGCCCCGATTCTGAAGAAACTGCTGGGCTCACTTCACGTTTCACGAGCATATCCCTAAGATATGCCTACAGTATAGCAGAAAGAAAGCATCAGGACCGTATTTAATCCATCAGTCGAGGACTACGCCACAGACGCTTTTGTTATCTGAGGCCGTGGCTTTGAAATTGGTTTCGAATCAAGACAAATCAGCTGTCCACCCTGACAGATGCAAGTCATTTCCATGCAGACACGTGTTACAGTTCACAAATAATGATCAATGTTATGACACAAAGAGACCTATAGGAGTTAAACATTTCTGATGCTGCATTCTGAGTAAGTTTATGAATTTTATAAAAATCTATTATTAATTGTCTAATATTGCAAGTAAACCTATACTCTTGAACCAGTCATCTAAAAGGCTATCTCGGATATTTAGGCAAATCCGAAGCTGGTTTAGAGCTCCAAACCTTCAAGGAATAATAACAGATAGTGCTACCGCACTTTAGACAATTTATCATTTATGTGGAAGATGAGGTTCATACGAACAACAGGCCATGGAAATTGCTTCTAGGTTCACCACATAACCACAAATCTTCATTATGTTAGTACCTGGAGAAGACAGATTAATATTGCATAAAATATATTGCTACTAGACAATATTCATTATTCATTCATTTATCTTGGAGTAATGGTGGATCCAACGCCTATTCTCGGAACACTGGGCATGAGACGGGAATGCTCTCAGGTTGCAGATCTCCAATCATACCCGATTTGCTTTGGGAGGTGGGAGGAAACCGGAGAACCCATAAAGACAGTGGGAGAACAAACCAAAGCTATGGGATCACAAGGCTACCAACTATCCAGTGGTGCCTGGGGATGTGATTGGGATTCATGGTTGTGATGGGCCGTCAACCACTAATCATTCTTTGTTCTTCAAGTAGCTCTTCTTCCATAACATACTTCTACTACTCATAATGTACCCTAATCTACCTTCATTATCTTAGTCTTGCACCACTCACTTTTTGCACTGCTGTCTCTTTTAATTGCTATATCTTAATTGTTTCTGCATATCTAAATTTGCACTAGCCTATCCACTGATTAAACATCCTCATTCGCCTATATGTTGTATATATTCACCTCATTCTTTTCATACACTTCATTCATTCATTTATACATTAAAATAATGTATAAATGAATGAATCCTACAATCTTATCCTACAGGGTACAGGGTCAAGGGGGAACTTGAGCCTATCCCAGAAGACTTTGGGCATGGGACACTCTGGATGAGGTGCCAGTCCATCGCAGGGCACACACACACATACACAACGGGCAATCTGAGAACGCCAATTAGCCTAATCTGTAGGTCTTTGGACTGTGGGAGGAAAACGGAGAACTCAGAGGAAACCCACCAAACTCCACGCACACAGACCCGAGACGGAAATCGCACCCTGGACCCTGAAGGTGTGAGCCCACAGTGCTAGCCACTATGCCGCCATGGCACCTTTATACACTTCATTCTTTTTATATATAGTGCTCTAATGTTTAAACCAGGAGCATCAAATCAAACCTATCCTAAGCTATCCTAAGTCACTAACAGCTAATTGTAGAAGCATCTCAGAAAATAATTATTACCAATATATGGGTCATGCAAGTTCCAAACAAACAAATAAAAAATAAAAAAACACAGAAAAAGTAAGATCACATGACTAGTGAGTATTTGGACTGTCTCTTAGTCATCCTTGTAGCAATATGGCACAAAATAAACCTTTCATTTTGAACACAAACATATCTAAACTGTGAGCAATAGCTGGGAGCTTTTTGTTTCACTCGCTCCATCGAGACATGGCTGGTATTTGAACGACTCCATCTGTGAAGAGATCTAAGAACGTTGCCACACATGGCTCAACAGTGATGCTCCTGGGAGTCATGAAAAGGGAAGGTCAGTAAAAGAGAAACGGAGAGAAAGATTCACAGGCTATATGAACTGAATTGTGCTACATTAAACATAAAACATCTTAAAAGGTTTAGCATCAGTACAAGAGACAATGAATGCACAGAGAATGTGTAGTTAGAAAGAACGGTGGTTAAGCCCAGGGCTTCAATATGCTGATTATCTTCTGCTGCAATATGCCATTCCACTGAAATGGAACTGTCAGTCCTATTTGAAGAATCTGCACGACCCATTCACGAGAGAGAATCCTGTAACGGCCTGGTTTATCAATTCTCCAAACTCTGCCATGGCTCAATCAAATCAATCAAACTGATACTATATTTTTCTCTATATTTTGTCTGGTTTGAAAACCACAAAGTTTTCTCATATTTGATAGGCAGAGAGCATGGGCAATAATATTCTCACATGCCTCACAGCCCCTACTTGTGTACTTCGTCAAGTATAAGAAACAAGAGATGCCTGCAAGCATTAGAATTTCAGGTAGTCCTTGTCATCAGAAGAAAAAAAATAAAGAAAGGTCAATTTTATTGTATATTCTTGTTTTTCCTCAGTTGTAGAGAAGGGCGTTCCGAGCCGCTGTAATATCTGGTGGTGAATCATTGAATTTGGTTCAAGCTGTTTTTTTTGGGGGGGGGGGGAGGGAATCTGGTTGTCCACAGGTTCTTGTGAAGATTGATGGTATCGTGAATCCTCCGTCCTAGGGCATCTCAAAGGAATCCTAAGTTTCAGGACATTTCAGCTCAAACCGGGTTACTTCAGTTTAGACACATAGGCTTGGCCATAGATAAATCCTTTAAAAAGTTGAGTGACAGTAATGGATGGTAACGCCCCTGCTATCAACAAATCTTTTCGTCTGCTAATTTATATGCCTCAAATACCTTTAAAATATTACTGCTACTTACAAAAAAATAGTTCACGGCTTACATCCATTCCAAAATCTAATCAGTTCATTTACTGGTTAGAATGATAATTTCAATAAACCATACAAACATTTACTCATTCCTTCATAAGTCAAAAACAAGAATCTTGGACAGATCCACTGTTGGAAGCACGGACAAGTCCAAGATTATATACTGTAATAATATATAATAATTCCACAGCCTTTTTTGTTTCAATGCCAAAACTGCAGTCTGTTTTATTTAATGAAAGTCTCAGGATTTGTACTGGAATCAAAAGATGGTAGCTCTGCTCTTGAAATGTTCTTAAATGTTCCAAAATCATCTATACATTTTCAACCTTGTAAGACATTACAGAAAGTGGATCAATGGTTTATAGTTTCTAAGGTCTAACTCTGGGAGTAACTATCATTTTGAAACAAGAGTTTTGCACAAAAAAGACTAGTCAAGAAATCTTCAGTTTTCAAAAAATTATGACTGTTATTAATCAGTGTCCCCAAGTGTATAATATTAAACAATGTCACATTGATGAACGGTGCCACTTAACCACAGCTAATTTATTATCAAAATCATCATGCATTTATAAGATGATTGATGTGACAACTGTCCTGTTTTCCCTGAGGGCCAGGGCTACATTTTAATTGTAAAACTATACTGCAAGTACAATTGAAACATATCAATTCATAGCAATCATAAGTGTAAAACATACTATCTTTCAAAAATTTCATGACTCAGACCATACTCCTGTTACCGACTTCAAGAGCTTCATGGTTGAAAGAGCAGGGGAGTCAAAAACCCTTCAAAAGCAATTACTGATGACATTATCACAGGGGACGGCAATCTGTTCAGTGAGAGCTACAAAAACAACCTTTAGAAAAAAACCTAAGAGCTGTCACTGCCACCAAATCAACACTGAGATACAAAAGGACAAAACCCATCTCATCCTTATTTGTTCCACATCAGGATGAACTAGTCTTGGTAGAGTCAAGGTCAGTCTTTGAATTGCTTTGATACCAACTGTTTATAAAAGCTCCCCTTTTTTCTGTATACTTGGAGAGCAATCATAATCTAGCGGTCTATTTTAGGTTTGCCCCCATCTGTGCTAGAAGCACCTGAAAAATAGGCAATTTTACAGGCTGAGCAGCAGATCCTTCAGCTATGGCTAAGAGAGAACTGATCTGGACATGTCTAAATGTTGAAAGCATGCCAGAGAGTTGATGAAATCCAGTGAGCCATGATTTTAAAAACATTTCCCACAGAATTTGGAAGGTTTGGCAGTGTTGATAGTGTAAGTTCATCTGCACCAGTCTTATTAATATTCACCCACTGATAATATCTCAACCCCTGTAACTAGAGGTGGAAGGCAACTGAGTACATGCACTTTGTTACTGTACTTCCACTCCAAAGTACAGCAAATATATGTACATTTATATAACCACATTTCTGGTTGTGTCACATATTGTGGTGGTGTGATTTACAATCCATAATGCCTGCGGGAAGAAGCTCCTCAGTCCCTTCATGTTGGCCTTCAGGGAGCAAAAGCATTTTCCTGACCTCGACAGACAGAACTCCATTTTCGGGGTTGCTGAGATCCTTCACTATCTTCCTGGCCTTGGGCCAGCACCTCTTGCTGTAGATTGAGTGCAGGTCAGGGAGCCTGGTATGGATGATGGGCTCAGCTGATCGCACCACCCTCTGTGGAGCTCATCTGTTCTGCATGGTGCTGTTCCTGAACCAGGTTGATGTGTGTCCCATCAGGATGCTCTCTATGGTGCGAGATTAAAGCATCATAGAGGGCAGTTTAAAGTCTCTCATGCGTCTGAGGTGGAAGAGATGCTGCCGGGCCTTTTTCACCACGGTGTTGATGTGACAGGACCATGACAGGTCTCTCCACTGGGCTCTCGTTGATGACAGAGAGCTGGTAGTTCTTCTCCTGCTTTGTACTAAAGTTCACCATCAGCTCCTTTGTCTTGCTGACGTTAAGGAGTACTGTAGGTTGATCCTTTGACACTAGTTCTCCAGATTTCTAATCTCTTCCAGGTAAGACGTCTCATTGTTGTCAGTGAGTACATCAGGGGGTTCAGAACACAACCCTGGGGTGCTCCAGTAAGGGAGGCTGCCCATTCTTACTGCCCATGGTTTGCCAGTTGGGAAATTGGAAAAAAAAATTTTTTTTTAGTACATTTTTAGGTCAAGAAATTGGAGATCCACAGCGATAGTCCAAGGTGCTCTAGCTTGGTGGTGAGTGTGGAGGAAATTATACTGTTAAATGCTGAACTGTAGTCAACAAAGAGCATTTTAACATAATTAACTCTCCTAGTGTCCAGGTGAGTGAGGGATGTATGAAGGCAGTGACAGATGGCATTATCTGTTGAGCGGTTCTGGCGGTAATCAAACATTTAGTGGATCTAGTGTGTCAGGTAGTGAAAAGATGATGAAGTCTTTGACCAGCCGTTCAAAGCACTTCATTACAGTACTACTGAGGTCAGGGCTATGGTTGTTGAGGGAAGCAGAATGGGGTTTTCTTTGGGACAGGACAGGAGCAATGATGGACTCTTTGAAGCGTGTGGAGATTACCAATTGGGATAGGGATAAGGAGAGGTTGAATATTTCTGTGAACACAGGTGCTAGCTGGTCAGTGCAGGCTCTGAGGACTTGACCTGGGGTGCCATCTGGTCCTGCTGCATTCCTAATGTTCACCCGTCATGATCTGAGATGAATGTTGGCATTCTTCTCCTGTCTGCAGCCATTAGCCAGTAGGTTGTGCCTTGTAGCCGTCTTTGGTTGTAGTGTAACAATGGTCCAGTATCCTTTCAACACTGGTGGGGCAGGTGATGTGCTGATAAAAGTTTGCGCTACACATTTGAGGTTGGTGCTGTAAAAGCCCCCCGCCACAATAAGTGCAGCATCCTGGTGTGGTTTTTGTGCTGTAAGAGTGCCTCATGCAGCTCGCATAAGGCAACGTCCGTGTCTGCTTGTGGTGGAATATAAATAGCCCAGAGATCATCAAGCTTGCTTTCCAATAACTAGTCGTTGGCAAGCAGGATGCTAGGCAGAGGTGTGCAGTGTGCACAGGCTCTCAGCCTGTTCCTGATGCCAGTTCGTTTCCCCTGAGGCCGCCACTTCGGGTCATGTCTTGCTTGGATCCGGAATTAAAAATGTCAAATTGTGAGTACATTGTATGCCAATTGAAATTAGAGTATCTCTGTTGTACCTAATGTAATCAGTGGTGAATGATTTACCGGTTTAAAGTTAAAGTTACTTTAAACAAATATAAAGAGGTCGGAGCCATAATGAAGTCAGTCTACGCCATCATGTGAAGAAGGTGAGTACAGACAAACCTTGGATTGCAAGCATAATTTGTTCTGGAAGTGTGCTTGTATATCAAAACACTCGTATAGCAAAGCAAATTTCCCTCATAAGAAATAATTGAAACTCTGATTATTCATTTCACAACACAAAAATATTCATATAAAATAATTAATACAAAACATAAAGTAAAGATAAAACAAATTAACCTGCACTTTACCTTGAAAAACGTAAAAATAAATCCAGACAGAGCAGTGTTTCCGTTCACACACACACACTAATGGAAACACTATGATATAATGTGTTGTTGACTTGATTTCATTTTGCATTGTGTTACATTTAACAGCAGAAGAAAAAATGCTATGTGCCTCTTCAGTCTATATTTTGTATGTCCCAACTATTTCCATAGTCAAATGCAAGTGCTAGTCTTTAAAGAAATTGGTCTAGATATTGCTAAAACCCCAACTTAGAAGTTTTTACTCAAAAAAAAAATCTGACAGTCTTGGAGGCATGAAAAAGAGAAGGTCAATGATATGATCTAAATGCCATGCTCGAATGGCAACTTTAGTGCATACACAGCTTGACAATCAATACGGTTAAATTCTCTAGCATGAATACTGACATAACATTTGGACATAACTCTCCAGTTTAATCTGCCAACTCTAAATATGGTTTCATGTCCTCGGGCAAACCAAAATGTCTGAATATGTATGCCTGAAAATGTATTTAAACATGAGCTTCACTTCGGTAATTCTGAAAGGGGAATTACGCAAAAAAAAGAGGGTGATAAATCTGTATGGGATGGTTGAACATCAAAGTCAAAGTGACTATCAAGATAAAGGAAGTAACCAAGAATGCCTGGATACAGACAGATTTGGACTGTACAAAAACTAGCAAAATTGAAGTTGCATATGACCCAAGCCAAGTCATGAATATGATATGAAGATCCTGAGTTAACCGTCCACTATCACACATGTGGATGCGATTGCTACTCAAAAATTTCCAGTGAGGAACTTTTCCCATCCTACAATAACAAATGCAGACCCCGTTTATGGATCGGTGCCATTATTCTCTCCCACTGAAGTCAAAGCAAGCATCGAAACATTCTCACTCTCATCTAACTCTATACTGTTTTATCCTATATACAGGGTCATGGGGGCCTGAAGCCAATCCCAGGAGACTTTGGGCATGAGGCGGTTGGACACCCAGGACAGGGTGCTAATCCATCGCAGAGCACATACACATACATACACTCACACACTCATTCACACACAATGCCAATTAGCCTAATCTTCATGTCTTTGGACTGTAAAAGGAACCCGGAGTACCCGGAGGAAACCCACCAAGGACAGGGAGAAGATGCAAACTCCCTGCGCACAGACCCTGAGGCTGGAATCAAACCTGGAACCTGGAAGTGCAAGGCCAAAGTGCCAACCACTAAGCTACCATGCCGCTCCACTCACCCAAACATTGACAAACAAAACTCCAACATGCCCTGATGACAAAAGTGTGAAAAACTGTCTGATGACATGGGGCCAAACTCATTGCACTGATCAATTGAACATTCAACAACACCATGGTCCTACAAAACTGGATGGCCATCATTACAAAGACAATCTGAAAGGGCAAAGGTGACTTCAGGATCCTCGTCAATTATCGGCCTTCTATGCCAGTTCATAAAGATCTTTGAAGAAATAACTGATCGTTGCCTTGCCAAATTATTAACGGCAACCGAAAAGGAATGCAATTTTATTAAGGTATGTGAAACAATAGAAGCCATCCATGCCACGCACTCACTGATGGTAAAATACAGAGAGCCATTACAGAGAGATAGGTGCTACACATGATAGGTGCTACGCATGGCCACCCTCAGCTTTCAGAATGCATTTGATAAGCTCCTTATGCCATTACATGGCATGCCCTGTGACTTTGGCGTTTGACTGACTCCTGTGCAAACAAAGGATATCTATATACCTCAAAGCAAAGCTTAACAAAACAATGGTCCACCCAGTTAGATTGCATGAAACCCCTTGTTAAACAACCAATCAACTAGCTTTTTTTCAACACAGCATGCAGTTGCTGTACAAATGTGCTGTCGGACACTCTGCCTGACCTGCCTTGCATGTACAATCATGTCATCCACAGCAGTTATCATCCGACAGCAAATATAACCATGCACCTCAGCCATGTGTGCGGCCAAATAAATGCTGGCTCAACTGTATAAAAGAGAATATGAAACACATCAACGCAGCCCCCAAAGACTCTTGTACAGTATGTGCAGGTGACAAATATAAAACAAAGGATGAATCATATACGTAGCTTTGCTAAACACATACTGTATGTCGCTTATAAATATCTTTTAGTATTCAGAGTATGATGTAGTAAATTCTGGTATTTTCATGACATTTTCTGCCAAGATACCCTTAAAAGTAACAATGCCCTAATAATGCTGTAAAGCCCTATGTCTTTCCCTCGCTCTAGGAAGGGGTATTGCGCTGAGGCAATGTTCTTCTGTTGTCAAGGACTTGCGTTTCTGAATCCAGTGCATGAATATGCAAAGGAGATGTGAGTAGTTCGAGAAAAGGGATCCCGCGACTTGCCGCGCGCTGTGAAAATGCCTTTCATTACCTGTAGGGGGCAGTCGTGTTTCAGTCTGAAGTATTGTGTGTCTATTGAAGCCAAAAATGTGTTCTCTCTCTTAGGCAGCCATTGACAGCAAGCGACAGAGCTCATAAACGTGTCGAGCTCAAACTGTAAATACTGATATGTATTTATTCTTCAT
>JAQMYJ010000036.1:10571713-10584657 GCA_030014305.1 Clarias laeviceps | reverse complement strand
ATATATATATATATATATATATATATTGTTCATTCATGTCTTCTGATGATGGCGACACATTTTTACGTTTTAAATAAATTGGCATATTCACGAATCAGGACATTCGCATAGTTAACACTATCAAATTAATTTCAATACCATTTAAACCATTTACTATTTAAACCAATACCATTTATTGCCATGTCTTTCATTGTTTTGTCCCTGTTATGACATTACAAAAAACACGCGCAGTCCTAATGGCGACATTGACGATGTGTGCGCCATGAGTGGTTGACGATGTGTGCGACTTCCGTGCTTATTTAATTTTTCAAGGAGTTCTCATGCTTGAGGACATTTAAGCCAATGTGCAAGTGTGTTAGTGGCCCCTCCTCAGGAGAAAAACCCTTCTAAGTGCTGTAGACATGCTGCCAGAGTGATTCAAGTGTGTCTGATACGCATCGGCTTTGGGTTCTGGTTTTCATCTTAGTGATGCTAATTAGGAAAGGACACTTGTCTTTACTCTTCCAGAAGTTTGTCTGGGCAAACTGCCAGATCGATGAGAGAGTCCAGTATCAATTGGCTATCACTCTCGTCATAACCACCGGCAAAAACAAGGAAATTTGGCTCATTCCAAATGCTGATTGATCCAAGTGTGCTGAATTTAAGCAGATTTTTTTCACTGTAGTTTTGGTCCCTTGTTTATGGGTAAGAAGAATTATATAATAACAATGATAAGACTTATACTTATGTTGCTTTGCTGGTAAAGAGTGATCAAATGATCAAAGAGGCTGAAAAAATTATCACATGACAGGATGATCAAATCAGCAATCAAATCTTATCTGTGGTTTTAAGCAATGAAATACATGTCTGGTTGGCTTTTATAGGAGACTCTGGATAACATTCCCTATATTTCTTATAGTTCTTCAATAAGAATCAACTCAAGCATAGACAGAGTCCAAGATTCAAAGGTCAAAGCAATAATCAGAGACATATTAAAGCCAACAGTCTGACGTTCACACAAGAATAAAACTAATAACCACAATAATGCAAAATCAAAACCTGAATTACACATGCATAGATTTAAAAGGCTCATTAGCAAGGCTAGGAACTCACAAAAGGATAACTGTCAGTGTGGGTTAGTCAAAGGAAGTCAGGTGATTAAATATTTATGTGAATCATGTGATAATTCATGCAAAAAGGCTTATACTTATTCACAAGATAAAGAACAAGATAAAGAAAAAACTCTCATTATATTGATGATAGTTTACTCTTACTATACTGAGGATCATGGGAAGATCTGAGACTAAGATCTGGTTTAAGTTCATTTTCAAATCCCACATAGGACTATTCTGCCACCATCATGGCATCACTGGGAAACTGGCCCTTGGCATTTCTGCAAACTAATTGCCAAGGGTCGACTTGGGTTACCATTCAAAACTCATTAAAAAATCACAAAAGTTTTTAAAATCTTGTTTTGCAATTCTATTATATTACGGTTATTTGGATTTTGAATGATTTTCCAGCAGAGACTTGCATGCTCTGCCTGAAATTTCTACAGTTTTTAATTTCTAAAAATAAACACCTTACCTGTTTAAGCTTTTTTAGGTCCTCATCAAGCTCAAGATTGTCCAGAATTACTGCTACAAACAGACTTAGCAGGATCTAAAAGACATCAGATAAGAGCACATGAATAACAATAATAATAATGGATTCACAAAGACTTTTGTGTATTAAAAATAACTTTTAGTTTTCAAAATAAGGCTACCGCAATAAAATCCATCAATGGTATGTGAAACAGCATTTATTCAATGATACTCCATTTCATAAAGAGCTGTCTGCAGATGTTCATCATAAACCTGACAAAATGTCATATAAATATAGAACAATTCTGTTTGTATACTAAAAACATATAAGATATATCTGTATGCCACAGCCTGTCACTGTCACTGCTTGTTCTTGGTGCCACATGCTGCACCAAACAGAAGTAAATGCAGTCAGCCTAACAAGTCAGGCGAACCTAATATTAATAACATAACTGCATTTTTATACATTATATTAACACGAGAAACCAGCAGTTACTCCAACTTAAAAGATCACACATTTACATAAATAATAAATGAGATTTTGGAATTATGTTTATAAAAAGTCAGTGTTTTGCTTCTTTAATGTAGTCTTGACTTCCCCTTATTTGACAGGGGATGAATAAGCAATTGAGCTGTTGCTTGATTACATGCTCTGGCTGTGCTCTCATTACTGTTAAGATCATGTTCAAATGTCAGATATAAACAACAGCTCTTCACTCATTTCAGCTTTTAAAATGTCAAAAGCGAACAAGCATTAGAGCCATAGTGATGGACAACGATGAGCCACTATGAGCTGCTAATCAAGCACTGACAGACAAGACTTGTTATGTAGGACCAATAAGCTAAAGTGTTTACAAAACCACAATGTAAAATATTTATCTTTGTAAGCAACATTTTGTAACATAATATTTCAATTATATACTAAATAACTGTACAAATAGAAATGTACACAGTGTTGTGTGTTCTGTATCTTTATTCAAGTTTTCTAAGCTGAATTTATACCAGAGTAGCAAACAGATGGTAGAGAATGAAGTAAATAGCCACCACTGGAGCCCACATATGTCCCACTGCTACCAGAGTTTGATCCATGACGTCCACCCAACCTTCCTGAGTGAGGATCTGAAACATGGACATGAAGGCCTGTAGGAGAGAAACATAGTTGCACTCAGTCAGCACACACTCATTATGCTATATAATTTTCACATCTTAATTACAGAAACATAGGAAGGTAAGGATCCACATCAGAGATTTAGAATACAGCTATACGGCCCTATAGGGTTGAGATGCCTAGTTTGACTCTTGACGCCACTATCACATTTGTGGCTGAGAGTCCAAGAGGGGAAAAACTGACCAGGCAGGGTTGCTTGCTCTCTCTTAGTGACCCTAGTCAATCAATTTGTGTCTTTTAGCTAATGCGTGACAGAGTGGCCGGATTGCGTTTCCGTCCGAGTGTGTTTCACTAAAACGTGCAGTCAGTCGGATTCACGTGTCTCGAAGGAAGCACAAGATAGCCCTCATCCTCCATGTCATGTGGTAGGAGAGACCTAACTGGGGGTTGGAATTGGCCATGATTAAATTACAGAGAAAATAGATAGACAAAACGATTCAGCTTAGTTCCAAAAATAAACATTAGCCAAAATGGCGAGATAACTGGAACAGAAATCACTCTGGTTAGAATCACATAATTATCCCACATAATATTTACACTGTGAACAGGCTGAACATGTCATGAAATAATATAATGGTTACATCACAGCCAAAGTACTGTAGATCCTTGCTGATTAGCAAACTTTCCAAATGACAGACTAAAAATTCTCTTCTTCAGCGGAAATCAAGTGAAGATCTGTCTGGCCTGAGGGCAGCCTGGTCAAACTGACTACAGCTACTGTACAAAAGAGTCTAATAAAGATCATTTTACAACAGGTCTATTGGTGAGCAATCTGTGCAAATATAATTATCTTGAATAGTTATCATGCCACCCAGAAAGGAGCTTTGGAAATGAGCAGCATCTGTTTATGCAGACCCATCCAAGTCCCAGCACAAACATGCATCAGTGGATTGCCACTAATAACAGACGATAAAAAAGATTTGGCTAATGAGAGCCCATCTCATGAGCACTTAGAATCCAACAACTTGGCAAGGGTTGTTACTTCTGCTGACAGATTAAATATTGTGAAGCCGACGGAAAGTGTGTCAGGCTCTGTTTGTTCCCGTTGTTTCCAAAAACAATAAATCCAGCTTTTATAGTTGTCAGAGTTGATGCTGACAGCTTACCAGACACTTTTAGATTATTTCTATAAATTTCCTGTTTGGTTGAAATGTTCGCCTGTTCCTATTTGAATCCAGAATGTGAAAGTTTACCCGTGGAAAGGTAGTGAAGCGGTCCAGGTCCTCCACGAAGCAGAACATCTGCAGACTGATGGCAGACATGACTATGAGCAGACTCGCTGTGAACACCACCAGACTGCCCAGCTTCTTTCCTGGGCCGAAGATTTTATAAACAAAATCCTCCAGCGCAGGAGAGATCTTGATCAAACGTACCACTCTCAACACCTGCAGGAAAAACAAGCAAATTGAAACTTTTATTCAGTTCTTTCATGTCCTTCCCTTGAAAAAATGCATCATAAATATAAAGCCCCTATAAAAAGCAAAATACACCCGCCTTCCTGTGGTTATTGGTTTTCTGTAATCAGTGTTCTGTAAATGCCAACAGGTTGGTTGATTATACATAATAATTACGCTTTATCAGTTATATTGTCTGATTTTGATTGGCAGCTCACAGTGACATTAATTGCCTACAATTTCCTGTACCTCATCTTCTCCCAGAACCTGTCACTTAGTTTGTTTCGATTTGTGAAACACTGTGCAAGACATTCACAAATGTCTGCACCATGGCCTTGCATTGTTATAGTACATAAATTAGTTTTGATAAGCATATTTCTCTCCCAGTCTATGCTGTTTGACAGGTCATTTTGGTCATTGTTACTGTGTTTAAAAAAAGAAAGAAAAATACCACAGCTGGATTTCCTTTCAAATGAATGAAACAAAAAGTCAAGAAAAAAAATGAGTAAACAAAAACCTTTGGGAACAATAGACATTATTGATTATGTATTGGTAGGAATAGTGCAAACATTGCTTTCATTGTCCTTTAAAACAGTAACATTATATTTTCCTCTGCAATTTCAGCTACTGTATTTCCGAACTGCTTTAGGTGACTGAATCTCTGAACAATACATCATGATCAAGAGAGGGGAATGTCTATCGATCCAGCCATTGTAGTCCCCTGCCTCTCTGAATCTTCCAGCAGAATCCCTCTCCTCCAGGGCTCGGAAAAAACAGCTTACTGTATATCACATCCACATACTGTACACACTGATGTGAGAATCATATTATATTATGGTTATTTAATAAAACTCTAACATTCGTTGAGAGTTGTGTACATCTGCTTAAGTTCTTAAGCATTTAAGTTTTTTCCCCCGACAGACAGAAATGGTTTATTTATTACCCACTGACATCATTTAGATCTATTTAATGATTGTGTGCAAAGAGTCTCATTCTCATAAATAAAAGACAAATGAACAATTAGTTAAGAACATATTAAATTAGAAGATGAGCAATGTCTACAATTCAAAAGTATTCACAGAAGGCGAGTCGTCTTCTTTTTGCCGAATTAGATGACAAAAGCTTAGTTTGACCTTTAACAGTGAAACACTCAATATATTACGAAGACCTTGAAGAAAAATAAAAGATCCATACAAATACCACTCAACTTATTTAGGGCTTAAAAACAAGCATTTCTCATTTGTATATTTTATAACGAAAACTACCACAATTCATTAAAATACAACTAATATTTCCATCCACAGCCGTGAATCACACAGTCCAACACTTCATACCAATTATTTGCCTCGATTCGGATATACTGCATTTTTGGGAAACAAAAAAGATTGAAAATGTTCCTAACAAATATACGTGAATAGCAACATAAATATCACAAACATGCTGTACAGAAATAGATCAAATAATCCAGTGACTCACTTCCTGTTTCAAAAGGGTGAATCACTGAATGAGTATTTTTGCTTGTGCATAATAATCCAGAGGCCACAATGGAAGTAAAAATGTTTTACTCATAAAGCCTGGCAGAGAACAGCTAACCCCACACCCCTCCAGTGAGGGTGATCAGTATGCAGGTTTTGTCCATAATGAGGCCTAAATGAATAAATAAATAAATAAATAATGTTCTGCCTGTTTTTTTGTTTCCCTCCAGCTGCCTTCAGCCATGCTCAAACAACTTAGTATGCGTTATCCTGATTAATGCCTGATTAGCACTGTACTGCCTAGCAGGTGTAGACCTTCAGGGGCTTTTAAAAGGGAAGATATTAAAATTAAATAAAAAATGTTGATTTTTTTTAAATCCTTTTACTTGTCTACTATAACAATCAATCTACAACCTGACACAAAGCTCTGTAACTTAAAATGGAACTTAGTCATGACAGCTTAAGCACTTAATCACCCATCAGCAGGTCTAGATATACAATTTTCAGTCATTATCATGGTGAAGTCTAGAAACGAAATTACAAAAATCACTGGCATCTTTAAGATAAAAGACACAAGAACTATGAATAGTCCAGCTTAAAGGGGAGCATATTATGAAAACTACCTTTTTTGTAATTTATAGACATTTAGATGTGCGTGCGTGCGCGTGCGTGTGTAGAAAAAAAATTACCCTTTTTTCATTTTTGAATTGACCAGGGCTTAAACAAGTCAATTATGTTTTCCACTATTGTGACCTCATATAAGAAGACCCCGCCCCCTTGTGACAACCCACCCCTGGCTAAGCCTTGCTGCTAAGCTCTGCTGTTCTCTGGGGGACGAGGCTCAGCAGCAGCTCATTTACATAAACAAGGAAATGGCACATTTGAAGAAGGAGTTTTACTTTTTGTAATGAATAAACTGCTGAACATTATGAGAGCTTGTATGTATTTTTCTCTATCAAAAGGGGAAAAATATATAGCCATTAGTCATAAGCTAAGGCTTCAAAAACAAATTCTCCATGGTTAAAATAATTTTTAAAAAGTTTTTCATGCATATATATTTTTTGTATTTTATTCTCATGCTGAAGCAATGATTTAGAAACAATGAAACTTTTATCAGGAGGTCTCTTTCTAACTGATATTTGAAACTGCAGAAATCCATTATCAATGCATTTTTTAAATGTCAAAACACTATTAAAGTCTTGATCCTGAATGGCCCAAAAGATGTTCAAAACACTATTCTTGTAAATCAGCTTTGAAAATATTTTAACCACTATGCAAATGAGCAGTGTTGGGTGTAATGCGTTACAAAGTAACTTAGTACTTGGATTACTTTTTTGATGTAACGAGTAATCAAACACGTTAGGTCCACCAAAGTACTCAGTTATTTAGTTATTTTTTTCAAAAATGTAATCCATTATTCAGACAATGGATGTAATCTGTGAGCCAGACAGCAGTCATTCCCAATCCGTTAGTGTTAGTGATAGCGGTATTAGTAGTGATGATGGTAGAATAATTATAAAGGTCTTGACTAAAACAACATGCGTGAAGAATCACAAAGGCGTTTTCATTTTCTGCAATGGAAAAGTACTCTAACTAGTTACTTTTACCAGAAGGTAAAGCTGTAATGTAACTGATTACTTTTTAAAGACAGTAATTTTGTAATGTAATTAGTTACTTTAAAAAGTAACGTCCCCCAACACTGCAAATGACATATTTAGGATTTGATTTTATTGATGTGATTGATTATTTCTATATCACTTACACAGAGATTTATACCTGCAAACACACATAGTATAGTATAGTACCTGTTCATATGGGGAGATTTTTCTTGAGGGACTATTCAGCAGTTATTGAAGACGTCTTTATTGTGAGCACTTTGTGAGACCTTTAATGTATTACTTTAAATCAATGTATTTATGCTACTTATAAATTATTAACAAACTGCTTTAGTATAAGCGAGGGGGGGGGCAGACTTTATGCTATGTTGTCATAAGACAGTAGTCAACGCTTACTTGGAAGTAGGTGAGCTGGGAGTGGTAAAGATCAGGGTAGATGTGCAGTGTAGTGCCAACCACCAACAGGGACTCGAACTTGTGTAGTGAAGAGCTGATGTAACCAGTGAAGCCCAGACACCAGATTTTTAAAAGAGCCTCCAGATCAAACAGCATTGTGAAAGCAACCTGCTCAGGAAGAACACGGAGTGAAAGAGAGACAGACAGACAGAGAGAGAGAAATTGAACTAATCATTTAATTGAATTGATCTAAAACTAAGCTAAAAAGCAATAAACCTAAGTAGAAGTTACCAGAATATTTTTGCTTTCATAATTTATTAAATAAAATAATACTGTAAAAACACGTAGTTCAGCTAAATAGGAAATAGGGGCCTATAAATGGAACATGCCTGTGGCTGGTTCTTTCAATTGAAAAGCAGATTTCATCTCTGTTATATTTGCACTGCTGAAGTCTGATAGTATTCCTGTACAATCATTACTGTTAATGTTATATTACCACTGGATTCAGTCCATCTGCCCTATTTTAACTTGTATGTACTGTACTCTCTGGCTACATTTGAAGTCTCCTACTCATTGCTTTTAATAAAAGTTGTAGTGTCTCAAATGTCATGCACTTATTGTCTCTCCCTGTGATTGTGCATCATTGTGTGGAAAGGGGGAATTCTGGATCTTGTACAGTATCTACAGTATATGCGTACTGGCTTGGAAAAAACACCTTCATACAGCCAAATTAGGCTGTTTTTTTATTATGTAAAGTTATAAAGTTATATTGCTCAAAAAAAATTGTGCACCCTAGTTTTTATACAACTTTTTTTCTTAGCTGTTTATTTTACAACTTTTGCAGTAAAAGAGTCAGTACAAGACATTTCAGATTTCTGACATCAACAAAAACATCTGTATGTCAATAAAGAAAATAACACATTACATAATAGACCACTACACAAACAATAAATGATTGCTAGCTGTCAAAATGTACCTGCAAAAACAGAAGCAAAAGTGACAGTCAAAATCTCGAGAAGAAATGCTGTAGCACGGTCCAAGATGGTTATAAAACTTAGCAGCCACTTTCCATATAAACCTGTATAAATTGTGCTTCATACGGTTGTCACTTCAATATTGACTTTGTCAGTTTATTACTTCTCAATATAGTACAAATGCTTCATTTTATTATTTCTGAAGGAATTCTTGCTTTGCAGCATTTTAACATGCACCTTTATCACAGTTCTGTATATACTATAGGTTTTAGATAACCAAATAAAGTTTTTATAACTTTTAGTATATGTCCAATTTCCACCCGTCTCACTGTGAGGAAACTTTTCCTTTCAATCAGAGAGGGTGATGACTATCATGTGCTTCTATCATGTGGTTCCTCCAAGCCACCACTTCAACCACCACCAGCCAATCACCTCTTTCCGGACTCACTTTACATTTAGGCATTTGGCAGATGCCCTTATCCAGAGCGACTTACATTTTCTTCATCTCATAATACATCTGAGCAGTTGAGGGTAAAATGCCTTGCTCAAGGCCCCAACAGTGGTAACTTGGTGGTCGTGGGGTTTGAACCAGGGACTTTCCAAACCATACAATAGTCCAAAGCCTTAACCACTGAGCCACCCCTTCTGCTTGCCTGAGCGCTCACGGATGCTCATAACTGCATAGTGTCACTATTATTGCTGTATGCCATTCCTCCCCCTGGGAGAGCCAGTGTGCTCTGGACTCCTGGCTGCGGATGCCTGCAGAATCACCCAGGATGAGAGTGGTGAGTGAACACTTCACCGCTGTGTCACTCAGGAGCTTAGTTATAATATTTATAAGTTATAATATATTTACTGTATATAATATTAATATAAGTTATGGAAGTCTGGTTTCAGTCTGGTTGTATGGGGAGAAAATCATATTTAAAGAATTTATTCTGACAGACCATTACATTCATAAGCTAAAGTACATTTGAAAACACATTACTGATTATATTTTTCAAGAATTTTCTTATTTTAAAGTTTGCGATTTTGATTATTAACATCAGTCGCTTTAGTCCACTCTCAAGGGGGAATTAATACTGTTTAATTCAGTATGTTCAACTCTGTTGGACAAATTTATTTGGTTAAGTTATGGAAGTATGCAAAATCTTTGCCCATGGTACTCCTCTCTGTTTTCATCATGTTGTAGTGCATTGTGGACAATTTGAGGGTAATTGTTTGATTACAAACAGAATTAATTTATGCTTATGTTCATTTTCTTATCATATAAACATCTGACCAAAATGAGACATTCATTATGTGAGTGAAGCACATTCAACTCATAACGTTTTACACATCCGGTTAGGTTGGAAATTGACCTAAATAAGAGCACTTCCATGTCTCATTTATTTTTTTTTTGCCTCTGTACAGCACCACAGTGGATTTGAAAAGCAATCAAGTTGTGATTAAAAGGGAGACTCTGAACTTATTGCATTAACTGTTTATGAATTACAGCCAATTTTTACACAGTCCCTCCATTGTCACAGGCACAAAAGTAATTAGACAACTGACTAATAAGCAGATTCAATGCCAGTTCAGGCCTGTTTCATATTATTATTTAACAAATTAAGAAGATAAAAAGTCTGGCATTGATTCCAAGTGTTGAATTTGCATGTTTTAGCTGTTTGTGGGAAACCTCAATATGCAGTATTCACTGAAATCAACACATCATTAGGCTAAAAAACAAAAATGACCTATCAGTGTGACAGCAGAAGATTTTAACGTGGTCAAATAAACTATCTGGCACACTATTTTAAATGTACCAGTGAGCACAGCAACACCAAAAGGCAGTGAAGGAACCCAAAATAGATGATCTCACGAGTCAATCCTTGATGAAGAAAACCCTCTCACAACAGTCAAGTCTGAAGGCAAATCACTGTCGAAGTCTACAATCATGACTCACGTTCATTAATATAAATACACATACCTTAAGTACTTCCACTGATAACACTTAAGAACACAAAGACCAAATTAGACTAAAAAAGAAGTTAAAAAAGGCTTAACTGAATCGCTGTTTTTTATTGATGTGACTGCTAATAGAAGTTAGCAGTATAAATTCTGAAGCTACACTTTCTGTGCAGATTCGGTCAAGTTCTGCCAAACCGATAAAGCAATGTTTCATAGTAAGGATGGACACTGACCCAAAAAATACAGCAAAAGCAACCAAAGCTAACAGATGTAATGTCCTTAAAGGACAGTCACCTGACCTCAACCCAATTCAACATGCTTTTCAGATACTCAAGACATAACTAAAAGACAAAAGGTCTATACACAAGCATAAAGTGAAGGTGACTGCAGTACAAGGAAAGAAACTCGGCATTTTGAGATGTCCAGTGGTTCCAGACATCAGGTCATTGACTAAAAAAATATTTAAAAAAATAATCATATGTATGATTATGGTAGTTGGTATGATTACTTTAGAGCCGTGAAAATGGACAGACTGTGTAAAAAATTGTGATAATTCTTTAAATGTTGAATTCACGTCAACATTTCAGTCCGACCTTGATTGCTTCGTTTCAAATCCATTGCGGTGTACAGAAGCAAATCTGTGTCGCTGTCCAAATACTTATGGCCTTAATGTAAGAGGTCACCAGGCCAGCAGAGTTCCTGGTGCTTACAGAAACCCCTTCCTGAATAGCACTTGTTATCTGTCAAACTCCCCCTCTGCAGCAATTAAATGAAAGATGTGCCATCCGGCCAATTTAATCTTCATGGACATTATCACACCTGCAACTTCATGGACAATAAACACGTAATCTCTTATCTTTCCTATCCACCATCTTTGCAACATAGAATAGAATAGAATATTCAATTATTTGTCACATGTACTTTACAGCACAGTCAAATTATTTTTCGCATATCCCAATTAGGAAACTGGGGTCAGAGCGCAGGGTCAGCCAGCATACAGCGCCCCTAGAGCAGATAGGGTTAAGGGTCTTGCTCAAGGGCTAAACAGTGGCAACTTGGCAATGCTGGGGCTCAAACCCCGACCTTCCGATCAGTAACCCAGTAACCCACAGCCTTAACTGACTGAGCCACCACTACATTCTATAAATCTCGCTTGTTAGCTTCTGCACTCTGCAAGAACAGGACCCTCTCCACTGAAACACTTACAGAAGAATCACAAAGGGCTGAACTTTACTGAAAGAAATGCAAGTGAGTAAATGAGTAATTCTGAATAAATGGGTAAGTATGTGGTTATAACTAGAAACAGACAAATATTTCACATTTTGAGTCGCAAATTTTGAGTTGCATAGTTGAGTCGCTTAGTGGATCGTAGAAGGGTGTACCCGAGTCCCACTGGTTTCCACCAGATCTTTTCTGATGGTACTGCTGGACATTTTCCAATGTCAAAGGGAAATAAGCATTTTTGCATTAAGTTGCCGGGATAGGAATCACCAGTCACCACCCAATACAATATTATCACGATACCTAGGTACTTTACCTATGTAAAGTAAAAAGAACCTCTCTGGTACATGACACGATAGTTAAAAGCTATTTTTCTAAATGTTCAAAGAACTTCTACATATTCAAATATGCAAACACTCTCTGTAAATTAGACTTTCAGAAAGAGGCAGGGTCTGTGTACATGATGATTTTTTTTTTCATTTTGTGTACCCTTCAAGGTTGTTTTTTTCATTTCTTGTGCCCCTTTAGGTCTGGCTCCTATTTTTCTGCTTTTCCAGCCATCTGCAAAAGTACCCTAGCAGCCACAGCACACCAGTCCGTGCCAGAAGCCTAGCGACCAACCATACAGCTTAACTACCAGCAAGTCATAGGCATCATAGGCTGACACATAGCAGCTTGATCAGTTACAGAATAAACAAAGAGTGTTTTGTTGGCTAAATTTAAACGTCACAAATTCTGCAATTACTTATGAACCAAAATGTTTACAAACTAATTACCTGCTGCTGAATTCTGAAGGTCCAAATCTGATTTGTGTTTTCTAATTAGAGTGTGCATACTGTATGTGAATATGAATATGTGGTATTGTGTGCAAATTTAAGCACAAACTACAATATTGCTAATCGTTTATGGAGGGTCTTTAAAGCCAAGCAACTACAGTACTACAGAAGTGTTTGAAGAAAATGTTATAGAGTAAGAATAAATAGATTTAATAATTTATTTTTATTAATAAATAAAGCAAAGTAAATGAATAGAAGAGAAATCTAATTCAAAATAATATTTTGTGTGACCAAATACCAGAACTGCCATCAATTCTTCTTTTTTTTTAAAACACTGTAGCGTTTTAACGTAATAACAACGAATGGCTGACGGCATTCTTCATCATTAACATGTAGGGTTTACATAATAAAG
>JAQMYJ010000036.1:10544099-10560306 GCA_030014305.1 Clarias laeviceps | reverse complement strand
AATGTGCAAGCGAGCAACAACAAAGTGACAGTGCGACAACGTCATATCAGAACATAGAATATGGTGTTGAGGTAGTAGATTTATTTGCAGAAACAACACATAAAACTGAGCAGCACACTGGAGCTTCCACTTGGGTTAAGGTTAGGGTTACCTGTTCGGTAATCAGAGAGTGAATCACAGATAAGAAATCGAATTAAGTTTTGTCTTAAAACAACTCCAGCACATTATAATTCACTTATACCACTTCAGTGCTGTTATTTCAATGGTGAAAATAAAGGCAAATTGGTTTTAAATTTCCTGCAGGAAAAATTAACATAAATTAATCTGTTCAATCATCTTTGAAGGTTCAGTTTTCATAGACTTCTTTCCTTCCTTTGTAGTAAGGCATGGCTCTGTTGTGCATTTGTTTGTGTTTCATGAGTATTTGCATGCTTTGTAGGGTCATTACCGTAATTTGTGTGTCTTCCGCATAATCTGTGTATACACGGTAAATGATCATATGATTGGCTCTGTTGAGTCACGCGTATAACCATGCCCACCTCACGGGAAAACCGCCATATTCGTCCAACAAAGCACTGAATGCTGTGGCGTGATCTGGAACATAACTGCTCATAACGTCCCTTCTACTCAACATTTTGATTTCATTTATGGCGCATACTTAACTTCAAATAAATACCGAAGGATTGGCAAAGTTCCATTAAATTCTGTCCAGGCAGTTTTGCTGGATGCTGTGACAAAATCGTCTGGACAGACATACAGACAGACATACAGACAGACATACAGACAGATTTTTTCTGAGACTGGTTTTGGGTCCTCCGATGTATGAAACATAAAGAAATCAATGTACAGGCAAAAAAATATATATTTTTATAGATGTGTTAAGGATCCAGAGTGAAAGAGACTGAAAGTAGAATAAGGTTTTGGCACCTTGTCATTAAGAGATTAGCTATTAAATAACACCAATTCTCAGGTCACTCAGCTCTCTTATCTGTCATTAAAACATTGATTATAGATTATTGACTCTATACTCTTTTAGAGTAGTGGTGTAACAATCGAACTGTAAGTACTGGTATCAGGGTCAGTCTTTGCCACAAACATTGGGGTGAAATTTCCAGTCAAATCATAAAAATTTGCATATAAATTAAAAGCAGAAAACTCTTGTAAAGAGCCAACTCAGTTACAAATAGAATGTAAAGTATTAGATAAGTATGAGGTCAAGCCAATACTTAGAAATCTAACATCAGTAACGTGTCCATAAAAATTGGACTAATATAGAAATCCAAAATAGTCAGGCATTATTTATTTTTTTATTGGAAATTATACAGATTTTTTTTTTCTCCAGATTGTGGTTTTTTGTTTTAGTGATTTATTGTAATGAAAGTTGCTTATACAAAAAAATGCATGTTTACTGTAGAAATCCATTTTGAGTTTAATCAGGGATGGGCACAACAGGAAATAGCTGGCATAGTGGTGGTGATCAGGTTTCAGTTCCAGGGCTCTGTGATCTTATGTGTACAGTACACAATTCTTTAATTAATAACAGAGCTTGATTTTTATTTCCTTTATGTATCTAGACAACTTTCAAATTAGTTTTTGTCACTAGAGAATGTGGCTCATGAACACAATTATAGTGATCCAGAACAAGTAGTCCATTTCCACTATCAGCCAACCAGAGGGACCGGGATGTCTCCATGGTTATGGAATAACGTTTGAGTGATGCTGTCTGACTGGTTTGCGGCTCATTAGACAAACGTGGATAAAAAGCCTTTAAAAAAGGATAAAATGAGTGCAGAATTGTCACTACTGTATGCCAACACATAACAGTTTACTACAGACCATGGCAATGTAATACTAGTATACAACTGTGACATGATCACAGAAAATAACTTCGGCTGTTACACGATGATGAGAAAAATATTAGTACTGAAGATTTTTTGTTATCTTGAGATCACAAGAAAAAACAGATAAGAAACACATGGTGTTTCTAGACTTCAGTAGATTCACCACAATCAGCTGGAATAAGAAAAGAAAAAAAGTGTACAAACTTCTCTTAATGGAACCGAAACAAAATGCGCTAACACAATCGTACATAGCGCCACAACAAATGCTCTTTTTGCAACAATTTTTCAACCACATTATACAGTATAGTTACACAAAACACAAATCTGTACATGTTTACCTTCATTTTGGCTTAGAAACCAAAACCAGAGTTGAAGATAAATGCTGTTGCTACTGCTGTCTAAGACTTTCTGTTAAGGCAAACAGAGCATCAAATGAAAGTCATCAGGAACTCATAAAGCCAAGTCATCAGAAAATCTGTTGATAAAGCTTGCTTATGTAACTACATAAAGCAGGTGGCCAGTGGGGAAAAAGCATAAAGAATTTTTAAAGAAGAACTTCAGTTTGTTTGAAAAGGAGGCGACTTACCAACTTACAGTATTGTTTTTTTTTCCCCTAAATCTGCTCACAACCATGACAGAACTCTAAATCCATGTTTGCACAATCTTTTGTTTAAATGACCAAGCTCAATTTATTTTTAAATCATTCTTTTATCAGCTATCCAAATTCATTTCATATGCAGATCTCTGAAACGGAAACATTCAAACTATTGGTATTTTTAGTAAAAAACAAAAACAAAAGGACACATCATGTATTTCTGTCATAACTGTTTAATTAAGTTAGATGGGTTAATTAAGCAGTCAGGCTACAAATAGCCTGTGGGAGACTTGCAGGGTTCAAATCCCCCTCCCTATCAGTGCCATTATTAGAGCACAGTGATTCATGCTCGGGCTCAGATCGGCTGATTAATTAATGCTGAGTGTTCTCTGGAATTCCCATTTGCCCTCCTGACTGTCTCAGCGAGGTGAGGAGGGTGGCCTGAGCCTGGATAGGAGCTCATGTGGATAAAATGAGGATTTGTAGGACTTTGCCCGCATGACCACATACGTTAATATGCACCAATGGAGTAGAGGATTGGTGGTTAGGCTTTAAGGTTGAAGCATAATGACTAAACCAATGTGTTCCTAACTAATGAGTAAGTAAAATTTCCATAAGTTTCCTATCTACTAATACTCTTATCTTAGTACAAAGCAGCCCTGCTAACAGAATTGGGGAAATTTTATTGTTTTATTTTGATACCAGAGTAACTTCAAAATACTGCAAATGAGAAATGTAAAGAATTGATATTCATTATGAATCAATTTTTTTCAGAGGTTGAAGTTAACATTGACTTCCTAAATACAGTTTTCAATTATCTGTACTTTACCTGCGTAACTTTATTAGTGGATACTTTTTACTTTTACTCCACTACATCCTACAACAAATCTCCTTACTTCCTGCTTCCCTACATTCATGCAGAGCATTGTATTACCTAACCACGGTGGTGTGCTGCAACTGAAGGGATAAAGCACCTGCAGACTTACTGACTCATCTTCTATACTGTTTCATCCTGTATACAGGGTCATGGGGGGCCTGGAGCCTATCTCAGGAGACTTGGGGCATGAGGCTAGGTACACCCTGGGTTGAGATTTGGGAATGCCTATTAGCCTAATCTGCATGTCTTTGGACTGTGCAAGAAAAACTGGAGTATCTGGAGGAAACACAGGGAGAACATGCAAACTCCATGCACAGAGACCCGAGGCAGAAATCGAACACGGACAGCGAACGTACTAACCACTAAGCCATCGTGCCACCCCGCACCTGCAGACTATTATATGTAATTTGCCTTTCCTCCGTACAAATGGCCAAAAAAGGCTACAGTGAGCTAATACAATCTCAATACTTTTGATATTCTGATAAGTAAATTTAAAGGTAAATACGAACTTTTATACTTTTTCTCAAGTAGAAATGTACATGGAGAACTTCTACTTTTACTTGTGTAATTTTATACCAGGGATATCTCTCTATTTTGCTTAAGTACAGGACTTGTCTACTTTGTCCACCACTGCTTGTTTTTTGTATTGGCATGGTGGTTAGCCACAGAACTGAACTAGCCAATGAATGTAGTGTGGAAAAACAAAACCCACAGGTCTCCAGCTGGACTGTGAACACTAACAATTGCAAATGGACTTGTGTTATAAAACGTCGGCACACACAACACATCTCTTCAACAGCATAAACGTAAACTAATAACATCATGGGATTAAACATAACCTGACTGAGGATACAACCATAAAGGTTATATTTTACTGTCGACTTTTCATAGCTTTGCCTGAATCCAGCTGGCCAGGTAGCAAGAAAAGTTTACACATGAATATTAAATTATCCAGTAACAACAGCCAGGTTTTTTTGCAGCATGCTGGATAGAAATGAGTCAGTTGACACATCGCTACTTCTCCATTTTCTCACCAAGAAATGCAGAGACAAACTGTTCATGAACAGAACAAAAAGAATGTGGTAAGATCCGATAAGTCTTTGGCAAGTGCAAGGAATTTATAACGAAGAAGAAACAGTGATACAAGTGCTCACTCTACAATCTTGCGAAACCCCTAGCATCAGTTCACATGATACCGCCTTGAAACAATCACAACATAAACACAGGATAATGGAAGTTCCATTTTTTTATTTTCTATTATATACAAGTTACAAAACATTTTATCAAAAACAAGGACATTATTGACAATTCCTGAACACTTATTATGTTACGATTTTTAATTAGGACAGAGGTGACCAGCTTATGAATTGATGCCCTGGTGGAAAGATTTTTAAGAGCAATAACCTTAAAAATACATTTGTTTAAGGCAAAGAGTAGTAGTTCTAATATTGCGAACATCTTCATTTTATTTCATTATCATAATCTAGGAAACTATAACTATAGCTCAAATACTTTGCATCTAAAATTAAAACCTTTCCTTAATAGATTCAGAAACTGAAATCCAATCAAGCATTTATAGTTTCCACAACATCTGCATGACTACTTTTGAACAGTGTAGACTTTCAGCAAGCTTATTACAAAAGTTCAAAACCCCAGATAGCTAGAAAGGTCTTTAGCACCAACTTTTCTAAAAACACCTTAGATTTTTTTTTTACCTTTTTTTACATAACTACACTGGAAGCCAATGCAAAGGGCAAATTAACATCTGAATGTCCTGTGGAGAGGAGAACAAGGAGACCTCATTAACCTTAACCATTTAATGAAACATGACCAAGTGCTGCAGAGCAACTCGGCTATGAAAACGTTGAAGCTCAGTCTCTCAATACACACACAAATGGAACAGAACAAGTTCTTTTAACTCAGTGCATATTGATGAAAAATATACTTTTAAATCTTGTTTTTTTGAGTGCATGAAGTACTGTATAGTCTATCACATCACTGCACTGTCTAGCCCGACCATTCCCAAACTTAAAAAAAAATGCAACAAATCAATTTCACAAGACACTCACATTTTATAGAAGGTGTCTCTCTATAACTATATATTTTGATTTCACAAAACGATCAAGTCTATGTTCATTAGCCTACAGCAATGCAATTCAAAATAGTAATCTGTCCACAAGACTTAAAGCACAATACAGAGTAAAACATTTGAAGGATGCAAACATTTTGAAGAAGACTGTACATCCGTGGCTCGAAGCTCACCGCAAACCTTCACACGAACATTCAGCATGTAAAATTCCTGATCCTTGAAAAGCAACAGATCCTTGCACATTACAGTACAGCAACTCAGCTGGGAGTTACTGCCACATCCCCGTACAATCCTGTCAGACTCTAGAGCCAGTTTCATCATGGTGCTTGATGGGTTTTGCAAATGCAACTGACAATGATGTTCTTGCAAGATCTATTCAAGAAGAGCTGACCATCCTATCTTAAAATAACAACTTACTGTTCTTGTTATTAATTACCCAAATACATATGTGTTATTTAATAGTCCAATATTGTTCTAGAATGTAGGGGAAAAAATCAGTAAAATAAATAAATCAGTAAAAAAATCATAAAATAAATAAACAGTATCCGTCAAAATTATTTTGACTGATTCTGTAAGCCCAGGTTCCACTTATTTCTAATTGTTGCACAATCATGGGGCAGTATTCTGGCTTCCATAGCTTCCACTTAGCTTCCATAAAGACACTGTTCCACTCAGTGGTTAAAAATGAAAATAGAGGCCCATTGAGACAGCAATCATGCTACACTCTATAGACGTTTTCAGCAGAGGAGGCAAAGCAGACAGAGCAGTTAATGACAAGGTTACCAGGGTTTACAAGAAATACTCAGTGGCTGAAAAGGTTTTGTTTCATAGAAAATAATCAGAATGATAGATAATACATATCCACAAACAAAGGGAAACTGTATGTGCAGAGTGACTATAATATACAAAACCTTTTTTTGTTAAAAATGTGCTGCAAAGGCTGAAAAAATGTCTTTTGCTCTTCCACTGCCTTAACTTTTTGATCTAGTTTCGGTTTTCCATGAGGTTTTGAGATTGTTGTAATAGGTGAGAGTGTGGGAGTGAGAGTGAAGGAAGTACATTTTTATACCTTCGGGTACTTTAAGACTGGATTGCATCACACATGCACCTTTCACATGTGAAACTAGTATACAGATAACAGGTCACTACATTAAGAACACTCAGAGACATTTATGCTCTGTGCTGAACTATCAACTCTCAAATGCCTAAAACAAAGTTACTTTAAAACTTTGCATGCTCCCAATGGGCAAATAATCATTTTAATAACCACTTCTTGTTCATAGTATCATGCATGGGTTGGTGCAACAAAGAGAGTTCCATGGAAATGAGTTGACACCAGATTTTAGATTTTAAAAAATCTGAGAATCAGGAGAGTGAGAGTATGTAGAATATCTTCATCAAAGGGTAAAAAAAGTACACAGAACAAAAAGGAGAATGCCGCAAATGTTTGTTCGTCATTCCAATCCAACGTGTTAATTAAAGGATATGACGTCTACACAACTAGTTACACAACAGCTTTGAACACAGTGTGACATCAACAATACATGGTACAGAATGCGTATTAAAGGATTAATGTGTGCAAATAATTCAGGTGAATGACTATAAAAACCCTAATTAAATATTAATGTAATATATTATAAGACATTAGCCTAGAAGTAAAACTGAATTAAATGAATCCAGTTCAGGAGGTCCAATGTCCACCACTGTTTGTAATTTACCAACATTTAAACACACTCACTAAGCCTGGAAATTAACACGTTTGTTAAACCAGCTGTATTGAAGCAGAAAATCAGGAATCTGTACTGGACACTGGCTCTGAACCGCCCTGTACAGTCTGTACAGTCAAGTTAGAAGTTGACATACAGTGATAAATGTCAGAATGAGCAAGTAAATGTCATGAAAATATTGGTCTTTTTCTAAAGCAAAATGATCACAACATGTATCTTAAATAGAAGAAAAGCCATGGAATTTGATACCTAAGTTGCAATTCATTTGGATTTTTAAAAAATATAATTCAACCTAATAATCGGTTGAATGCCCATTAGCAAGTTTCCTCTTTTTCCAGATATTTGATCAATAAGCTTCTGGCAGAATCCTGGTTTGATTATTTGACCTTGGCAGAATTCGTAGAATTCAGTTGAATTTGTTGGTTTCCTGATACAGATCTGACTTTGAAGCACAGTCAGCAAATTTTGATAGTGTTGAATCTCTGAAAGCCTGTTTTATCCATTTCTGAGCTATTCCTCATCTACCATCATTCCATTCTCTTCATACAATGCACCAGTTAGTTCCCCTGGCAGTGAAACAGTCCCAAAAAGCATCATGTGATCACCACCATCAATAACAGCTGGTACAGTATTCTTGTGGCTACAAACTTTAGTCAGGCTTAAACACAGAGATTTTGAGGCAGGAGCTTTCTTCTTGGATGGCAGCCTTTCAATCTATGGAAAAGTAAAATTAGCTTTACTATAGACAGGGACACTGGTGTTCCAGCAGCTTCCAGTTCATGGTAGGTTTGTGCCTTTCTGGTTCCTAGGTTGCTCCTTACCATTTAAATCAATTTTCTCTCAGGTGATGATCGGAGGTAGAGAAAGTGGCTACACCTACTAATAACTTGGTCTTTTTGTACAATTGTTTGGACTGTCTTGGAATCTGCTCTTGTTTAGAAACAGCTTTAAATGACAAACCCTCTTAATGTTGGCACAGAAAATCTATCAACTGTAGTCAATCACCACCACTAACAAGGAACTGAGAGATGGTGGGTTTGAAAATTTAAAGACATTTCGAGACTTAAAAAAATATATCTATCTTTCTTATAATGCAATTCTTCTAAAACTTAATCTAGTGTGTGTTAACCATCTACCAGAAGAAAACGTATGATGTGAGTGCAATAATACAAAATGATTTTGACTTTTGGCAGAGACGTCATTATACACGAGAAGAAGCTTTTTTTTACCTGGACAAAGAGTAGTGTTCATTTGTGTGTAGCAGCTGACCTAACTATACAGTCACAGTTCACAGACCACTGGATTTTGCTAAAAGGCATTGTGATTGAACTGTGTGATGAACTACACCTTCACACACTTGAGCAGAACTCTTTCTCTCTCTCTCTCTCTCTGCCTTTCTCTCTCACTCCCTTTGTGCTAATGCTCTCTGTGGGGACACACAATAGCTTGTCTTGTCCAAATTGGATCTCTTAAAAGTCGCCTGGATCCAGAAATGTCACTGAATGTCATTTCTTACCATCAGAGAGCCTGCTTCTATTTTTTATCCCATCAATGTGTCATCGAGCATGTGTATTACATGATACGACATCAGCACAGATTAATTAATTCTCCCATTTTGCATATTCTCCATAAATCCTACAGCCATCTGATGTGATATAAGGATGTGTTTATTCATCAGTTATATTAGCATGATGGCTGCTGTAATGGTCGATCATCACTGATCACCCATAGAGTATTCTCTGCGAGTGTCTCAACCATGACGGCAAATCTCCTGGCCAGATCTGGCATCAGTGATAAATCAGAGCCAAAAACATCTCCAGCTGTTCAGCTCTCCTCATATACGTCCTCTCACAATGACATTATCATTTACGATAAATGCCATTCAGACATTATTCATTAGCACCCTATTATAATGTCAAATGGCTTAAAGACAAAGAAAATATCACCGGTATGTCAGACTGAGCCACAATCTATTAAAAATGCTGTCTGATCACATGTAAAAGTACGGTAAACTCTTAAAATCTGATGCACTAGATCAACAATGTGTGTAATACAAAGCCCAAAATAACAAGGAAAAAAAAGATTCATTCCTCACCAAAGCATCCATTCCACATCATATTCACACAATATTTCCAGCTAAATCTAAATGCACTTATTGAGTTTCAGTGGCCTGTGGCACATATCTTACACTCCCACAGTGTGGCGTGGCATTGGATGTGTCAGTGCAGCTACACTGATGGTGTGCTGACGTT
The DNA here is from genome assembly GCA_030014305.1 of Clarias laeviceps. Taxonomy (NCBI): domain Eukaryota; kingdom Metazoa; phylum Chordata; class Actinopteri; order Siluriformes; family Clariidae; genus Clarias; species Clarias laeviceps. The sequence continues at coordinate 10,550,925 of JAQMYJ010000036.1, read as the reverse complement.
CAGAGGTGTCAGTGCCATTAACTTGCATGTCTGGTACCTGGAGGCAGGCTGGAGCACGGCCATGTGGTTTATTAACATCCACCGCCACAAGCTGCCATCCTCCAGACGCGTCCTCGTGGAACATCTGCAAGAAAAAAAAGAGCGACAGATGGAGAGAAACAGTTATGGTGTCTCAGACAAGTGGTATTTATGATAGGCAGTTTAGATTTAAAAAAAGGAACGGGAAATGACAAAGACCAATAAAAATTTGAGATCAATTAATCCTGCTTTAGTTTTACAATGAATAAAGTGAAGCATATTTTATAGCATATGTTAGCGACACTAAACCTAACTGTTCACAGGTCATTTGAGTTCAGTTATCACAGAGTAAGAGTCCGGTACTGTGAGCACTTTGAACATTGAGACTTTACCTTTTTTGTATTTTAATAAGAAATTACATAAGTATTTGCACTACACCATATTTGAAAAATGCATGAATATAATCATTTTGGAAACTATCTGTGGTAGACGTGGCAGCAATGTCAGATATGTCAATTCTGGCTCTGACAGTACAGTACGTCAACTTCTAAGCAACATCATGATATGATTGTTCATAACTGATAAAAACTAGAAATTTGCACAGGATTCATTTACAAAATTGTTTTTGTTTGTAAATGCCTTAAATTATTATTTTTTATAAATTAGGCTGAATCTTTTTGCCAAAAAAAAGTAGTACACACAAGTAAAATATCACACTCTAGTTGCATCAAATCAAATTCCCTCCTCAGACTCAATACTGTACATCTGTCTAGTCTCAAAGTCTTGTTTTTTATAAAATATAATAATAATAGAAAGAAGAAGCAGAAGAAGAACAAGAATAATACAAACACTGCCTTCAGTTTATATCCGTGTTTGTATCTGTTTTTTGTAAATAAGGTTATCTGGTCATTCTGAACAATGCATTTATACAGTATTGTTACCATTACACATACAAGAGGTGCTCAAGTTAACCCAGGACTTGTGATGAAGTTTCTCATGAATTAAGATGCAAAACTGATTGAATCCCTTCTTGAGACTCTTAAACGTACTGTAGTAAAACATCTGATTGCTGAAAAACATTTCAAACAAGGGTGTACTGTATATCCGTGAGGCGGCACGGTGGTGCAGTGGTTAACACCTCCAGGGTTGTGTCACCTTGCACCTCCAGGGTTCGATTCCCATCTCTGTGTGCATGAATTTAGCATGTTCTCCCAGTGCTTGGTGGGTTTCCTCCATGTACTCCAGTTTCCTCCCACAGTCCAAAGACATGCAGGTTAGGCTAACTGGCATTCCAAAATTGCTCATAGTGTGCGTATGTGTGTGGTGCCCTGCAATGGTTGGCGCCCTGTCCAGGGTGTACCCGGCATCTTGCCCTAAGCCGCCTGGAATAGGCTCCAGGCTCCCTGTGACCCTGAATACAAGATTCCAGCCAAGGTGTCTCGGATCCCACTGCAGTTGTTCCCGTGAACAATCAGCAAATAGAATGCCTGATCCTTAAAAACCAACAGACAACTTTTCACCAACTTGCAGAAGAGACATAATCTTCAGTGGGAACTGTACAAACAAACATTGACAAACACCACTTGCACATTACAGGAACTCAACTGGAAGTTATAAGTCACAGCCCCTGTATAGTCCTGACTACTCCATATGTTTTGGGCCAATAAAGGGATCTCTGGTAGCTTAGAATTTCAGGGTAGAAGCAGGCACTCCGATCATGGCTCTGGCGCACTGAGAAGATTTTCTTTCTTGATGGTATCCAAGCAGTAGTGAAGCATTAAACAGATATATGCTTTACTGTAACAGGGGATTATATGGAGAAATTAAGGGAGTTTTTACTCTCATATCTATGTTCTGTTATTCTTCACAATCATAACACCTGGCTTGACATGAACATGCCTCATATTTTATTTTGAATATAATTGCACAATTTTCTGGATATAATTACAATATGCAGTCACGTGCCAGTTCATTATGTACATGTGACAGGGAAGCTCAAATTACTGGCCTTTTCACATATTTCTACCATACACTCTCTCCAGCTCCTGCTCTCCAGATCCTCATTAGTGTCAAGCCCTGTATCAGTATTGTCCATGCTGCCAAACACACTTTAGACGATATTTGTGTACATGTTGCTATACAACTGGTTTGTGCTTAATAATGTAAAAAGCACCGATTTAAAAGAGTATTTATTCTTTAAAAACAGTTAAAGTTAAGGTTAAAATTTAATTATTCATCACATAACAAATTAAGAAGCTGCAGTCAGAGCATAGGGTCAGCAAGAACAAAGCGCCCCTGGAGCAGATACAGTAGGGGTTAAGGGCCTCATTCTGGGGCTCAAAGGTGGTAGCTTGACAGGACTGGGGCTTGAACCACTGACCTTCTGATCAGTAACTCATAGTGTTAAGTGTTTGAGCCACCACTGCCTCTGTGGTTGGTGTTGTTGTTGCAATATAAACAAAAATTAAATATTAAATAAAAAAGCAATACAAATCTTCATATAAAAATTAACTAGTAATGTAATTTAACATTAATGACCATCAAAAATAGAACCATTTTTAATACATTCTCTTCTAATCAGAACCTTGCCATGCATTCATGCGTTAATCTTCTTATGTGACCTAATTAAATGAATTAAATATATGAATAGTTAAACAAAGGACAATTTGACAATTAAGCTATTCTCCAGTCCCTCAGATCCACCTCGGGTCAATCATTTTATTTCTTTGGGATTAAATTTACAGACCCGGGCCTTATTGATTAACACCCAGGGAATTACAGCTTTCTGTACACCTTGAGTTAATTGCTTTTTGTGACAAGAGACTCAAGAGCCTCTGTAATTAAAATTAAAGCCGATAGACAAAAGCTAATTGTTTTCAAGGTCACATCAAGGATAGTATAATTGACAAATAATCAGGGACATCGAATCACTGGCAAAAAAGACAGCATTTTCATAAAACTTCTTAACACAAGCTGCATTCAGAAAATATGCACAGTGTAGTCACTTTGCATTTATAATTTTTAAGTTTTATTTTCTTTGTTATGCCTTCAAGCCAATCATGCATAGAATATCAAAGATTACATCTGGCTTTCATTTCACTAATCTAATCTCATACATTTATATTCATCTTAAACAAATCTTTCTCTTTTTTTTATTGTTTTTAATACCTCTTATATACTTGTCAGTACAAAAATTAGAAGCTGAGAAGTTATCACTTCCAGCCACTTCCATCATAACGGTGCCAGAACCAAAAAATATAATGGTGCCAGTCCTGACGGCTATTTTGCTGCCGATTCTTTGCCAATTCCATTAATGCCAACCCTTGAGGTGTTGCTCCATCTTGGCCCTGGCAGAAAAGACTGGCACCATCAGCAACCTACTATGCCTCTATTCACATGGCTGCACTTACATATTTTCACACCAGGGCACGGCTACAGATTTTCCCCCAAATGAATGAAAGGACATGCACTGGATAGGCAACAGCAACTCAAATAGAGTCAGATTTAATAAAGCCTTCACAATCAGACGAAACAACACTAGTGCTGGACAGGTGTTAGACACATCACACTTGGACTGGTTGGCGGCATCAAGCACACACATATATACACAAACACACAAACAAACACATTCATACATCTTCATTAGCTGCTAGTTTGACATCATTGCTAATATAAAGCCTATGCCAAAACATCTCTTTGGTGTGAGGCAGGAAGCCAGAATCTCAGTCCAGGGTATCAGGGTATCTCTCTCTCTCTCTCTCTCACACACACACACACACACACACACACACACACACACACACACGCGCACATATCTAAAAACAAACCAGTGTAGCCAGTGTCTAAATAAACCACAGGACCAGTAGAGAACATACATGGACATGGGGAGAACATGCACAAAATCTGTGTAACTGTACAACTGAACTCTGGGTGAAATTAGTGGCGCTACCCGCAATAGATTGGATCTGAGTCACTTTCGCATGTGGTCCTAGATTGATATGCAGTCATGTGACTTGATGTGACTTTTTGCCTCTGTGCATACGCAGGCCACCCGCACCAGCAGTCTGCACCAGCAGTGTTTGGATTTCATAGCAGTGCTAGTAACAGCTGGCTTCTTCTGGACATCAACAAATACCTCCAATTAACTGCTTGTCATCTTCCAGTGCAAAATCCCAATCGTATTTTTCTTTTAATCTCATCCATTATTTGAAATTAATGAGTGGTCACACGAACTCATGATGTATTTTAATGCAGATGGCACAAGCAAAGACGTATCGATGTGCGCATGCGAATCCGATAAGAAAAATTTTTTAATTCATGTACACAAGTAGCCTACAGTACAGTGATTTGTTTTAACACACTAAGAAGCTGCAGTCAGAGCATAGCGTCAGCAAGGACATAGCACCCCTGGAGCAGATGGGGTTAGGGGCCTCGTCCTGGGGCTCAAAAGTGGGAGCTTGACAGGACTGGGGCTTGAACCACAAACCTTCCAATCAGTAACCCATAGCGTTAACTGTTTGAGCCACTACTGCCCCAGTGGTTGATGTTGTTGTAGTAATATAAACAAACCCAGGAGAAATTCAGTATTAGATATATAGGCAATGAGTGAGTAATTAATCAAAAAACAGGTATAAATCACACTTGAGAATGAAATATGTGAATATACTGTATAAATCACACTAGAGTGTAAGATTACTGATGGATGTATATGTGATACGCATTAAAGTCACTGACGAAATATGCAAAACACTGAGGCTTTAATACTGCACTACAGAATAATAAAAAAACAAATGCTAAGAAAAAAAGAACGGTTTGGGAACTGTTTGGAGTGACAAAGTGGAATATTAACACGTTTAGTCAGTACCTGTGTAGTTGCTGTGGACGTAGTGCTACTTCTGGAGCCCCACATCTGTTGAAATTGCACCCTGATCTCAGCAAATGTCTCAATGATCACAGCTATGAACACATTCTAAAAGCACAAACGCAGGTTAATCAGTTAGTTTGTCCATTTCTGATCCATTGTGCTTTACCAAACCATTAATAAAACAATTCTCTATTTATTAGAGTTAAAGGAATGAAAATCCATCTGCCTTTAAGATTAAGTCTGATGCGGTCTACTCCCCATTACTCGTGTCAATGTAAAAAGTTGGAGGAGTGGAGGTCACATAAAGTAGGACAATTTATTTAAAAGTAAACACGGACGGAATCCCCACCTTGACCAGCCAAGCAAGGAAGAAGATAAGCGTGATGAAGTAAAAGTAGGAGCGCCAGCGTGGGAAGCTGTCAATAGCACGGTACATGATGAAGACCCAGCCCTCCTGAGAAGCGGCCTCGTACACTGTGAATATACTGGTGCCTGAGCAGGAACGGGGAAAGAGAGAGAGAGAGAGAGAGAGAGAGGAAGCCCAGATGTGAGATCATCAGAATTAAGCCAGCCGGTGTGCAAAAACAAAACAAAATGCAGACATAAACAAAGTTTTGGTATTACTGCACCTAGTCAGGTGTGGGTTTTTTTGTTGTTGTTGTTCCAAATCTGCATGTCTGTCTCCTCATATAATCTCTTCCCCTAATAAGAATTTTGATATCATATATAATAATGTTAGGCATTTTTTACCAAAGTGGTGTGTGGATGTTTGTGTTAGCCAAATTAAATCAAGAATTTCTTTCAGATTAAAAAAACACTGCCATGGAAATGCAGATTGTCCTCATATTCATGTACACATGTTGATGACCCATAACCTGCCAATGTGCCCTTCGCAGCCTATTTGCATTTAGTGATGTCCATAAAATTTTAAGTCGGTTTTAAGTGGGAATATGGAATGCAGACTAAATACTAGAAAAAGACAGAAGTGAAGGACATGTTGTCTCACATCTCTACCAACAGTAAAATGTGTAAATTAGGTGTGAATTAAGTGAGGTGAACGGAAAACGGTGTGATGGAGAAGAAAAAAATCTTCACTATACCCAGGTGATCATGCACATCACTCATGTCACACAGAAACAGGTATTGGCTGATGTGTTGAAAGAGTCTCACAGCAGTAAAAGAAGATGGTGTGGCAAATGGAGGCAATATAACCCAGCTTTCAGCTTTAGAATAAATCTCATTAGGTTTTTCTTCATAAATCCAGACACTGGCATGTGGCTACGTGCAAACACATTGGTCTGTCCTTTTCATTTTTTTCTACATTTAATTTTTCATATTCGTTAATTTGCAGCAATAATATAATACAACTGGGTTTCATAAAATGATCTCAATGGAAGTCTTTGTCCCTGGCCTAGTGGAGTAGCATGAGGATGTGTTTTTGACAGAAACACTTCTGTAATCCTCTTTGGATACATGCGTCTGCTAAATGATATATAATGGATATAAATAAGCTCATTATAGTATATGCTGAAACCAAAAGTGCAGTAATCTACGCAAATCAGACAGTCTGAAGTTGATCAAATTAAGTTTAACATTATTTACTATGTGTAAATTTACACAGTTTTTTTTTCAGAATTCCCAATTTCCCTGATCACAGAATTCCATATGTAAACGCTTATATTAATGCTTTACAAATAAACATGTTCTTAGCCACCTTAATAAAGAAGGCCTGTTGTAAGATATTATGACATTGCCTTGACTTACTAGCTCATTAAGCCATAAAAACCCATTGTTAAGTTAATATCTTATTTCAAGTTATTGTTTTGTCATATCAAGACATCTAATCGTAATATTGCCCATATTGTGCGTTAGTGATGCGCGGGTCGTCTGGTAACCCGCGGGTCGGGTTGGGGCGGGTAAAGAAATTGTCACTTTATTTGCGGG
>JAQMYJ010000036.1:10524127-10541093 GCA_030014305.1 Clarias laeviceps | reverse complement strand
ACACATACACACACACATACACACACATATACACACACATATACACACACATATACACACACATATACACACACACACACACATACACACACACATATACACACACACATACACACACACATACACACATACACACACACATACATACACACACACACATACACAATTCCCAATTTGGGCCACAGGTGTTACATCACGATCCACTTGATGTCTCTAATGAAAATTAATGCTTTCAAATTGTTTATTAGGGGATCTCAAATGAGCAGGGGATAATTTATTGCGGTATCACAAAGGCCAATCAGAGATGCGCTGCTGAATCAAAATAGCTTTAATTATATGCTGATAAATCACCCCACTGAATGTTAACACAAGCTTACCCCAGCAATAAATAAATAAATAAATAAATAAATAATACAGGTACATGCTAGACGTTAACCTTACGATTTATCACTGCTTCTTCTCACAGCTGGGAAAACATCGGTAATTCCCAAAGTCCTAAGCCGAGAAATAGTGTAAATGTGTGATTTGCAAGGTCACGTGGTGTAATCTCAAAACATAAAAGAAGAAACAGAAAATAAAAGCTGTCCTCAAATCCGAGATTTATCCCCATAAAAAAGAAACCCTGTCGGGAAGGCTGCCCTTTCTATTTTATCCGCCACCTCCATCAAATCCATGCGACTTTGTGCCAAGGACATATGGGCTTGCTAGATTAGACACGAGAATCGACTCTGAGCACTTCTAAAGCGTGCAGAAGAGCAAACGAGAAATCTTGTCTCCTCCAACACGTTTTTAAAATCATGGGAGACAGTATGTTTAATCTCTTACTGCCTCTTTTTAAAATTAATCAGTGAAAATGTATGTAAACTACGTCTGTAAGAGGACTGAAATCAAGGCTCGCTCAGGGTTAGGAGAGGGCCACAGAGATTGAGACAGATTGAGGCAGTAAAGTTAGGGGAAAGATGAGTGTGTGTGCACAAAGCCCAGACAATGTAGGATGTGCTAATTATTATGATTAGTCTGCAGAGAACTCCCTTGCTGTAATACTGATGGCTGGGGCTCTTTGTTTCAGAGCTGGCTGCGACACACCGCTCTGCTTGGGAATAATAAATAGCCCTGTCTGAAAATACTGCAAAAAGATTTCTCTGCATGCTTTTTTTTTTAACACATTTACACAATCATAAGTGTAATCATGAACATTTAATCTGTATACTGTGCACACTGAAAAAAAAAAAAAAAACATTCTTTTCCATCTACAGCTACAGATGTAGATAAATATTTTTTACAGATGTAATTTATCAGAATAGATATGTGTGGGTATTATAGTGCCAGAACTGTTGGAAAAAAATAACTCGTAAAAAACACTTGATGCAAAAACAAATCATAAAATCGACCAATAAGATCTATCCGGGATCTTCGTATCCACTGGAGCAGCACAAAAGAAGTAAAAAATGGTTGTTGGAATTGAATAAATTATTTATTAAGGAGTGTGATTAAGTGTGCTGCAGCAGTAGTCAATAAGATTAGCTTCTCTTTTTCGCTTTAAAGAACAAGTTTCAGCAGTGAGACACAGAGGCCTGGTAAAGACAGTAGAGATCTGACTTATAAAATTCATAATGATTTTAGAAATTCATGATTAAAATAGAAATTCTAGCAAATATTTAAATCCATAATTCCACAAGAATGCAAAGGGTTAAACAAACAGACGTCAATCACTCTAATACAGATATCAAACAATTACAAAACCACAGCATTAAACTAGATTTTTTTTTTTTTTTCATTTTCTGATAATAATGCCGGAATGCATTTTTCCAACATGGAAAATTATTAAATGGTTAATGGCTGCATGAGCTATACTTAATAGTTTGAAAGCATAACATAAAAACCACTAAATTCTAACCTTGAAACTTTTAAGTACTTTTGTAAGTTGCTCTGAATGAAAGCATCTGCCACATGTCTAAATGTAAATGTTGTATTTTTATCCTTCTATCTGACCTAAACCCCTGGTTAATCCATGTATGGGCAAATGGGCAAGCCTACGCACCTCAGTTACCACAAGCTAGCTAGCCTAGCTTTAGCTTAAACAAAATACTATGGTGCAGAGGCAACATGCACATTTTTGAGGGGCACAATTCCAAGCCACTGGTGCCATGCTGATGTCATGTCCTGAGCTGAGATTGGTCATCCACACCACGGCAGTTGTGTATCAGCTCGTAATATCCTTGCTTGTCTCCTACAGCTGCGCAGGTGAGAAGGCTGTACTCTTGATACTACACATTGTAAATACTAATACAAATTTGCACTAGCAAAGCTACCTAATTAAAATACCTACTGCAACCACAGAATAAGAGTTTCTACAACCGTACAATCTGAAAAATGTGAGGGAGCACATGCCCCCTTAAGTTGAATGGGTACGACACCTCTGCTATGGTGGCTAAGGTTACTTTATATGCTAACGTCATCTCTAGTCTACATGCCGTCCTGTAGAATTGTGGCGTCTATGGGGATAGATTCATTCTTAGTGGTCACTTGAAGACATGACCTGAAAGCATATGTGTCACTACAAAGACTAGTAATACCGGAAATGTACACCTGCCATTTAATTCAATTCATTATTTGCAAAAAGTGAAATTGTGCCATTGTGTGAAGGGAAAAACAGTCTGAAGGTGTTACTTGTGTTTAAAGCTTCTGATTACGCTGACTTTTACAGTATGTAAATTAAACTATATTAAGTTGATTTGAACCAACTGAAATAGCAACAGTTAAGGAGAAAGAAACTATTTCAAATGAAAGCATACAGTTTAATATCTGTGGTAAATGATAATCACATACTGAAAACAGACTGTAAAACTGTATTTCTTTATTTACCCCTTCTCCGTATCATTCGTAACGCAGTGATAATTGAACGTGCCGAACATCTGAACCCCCAGGATTCCATAGAGGAGCAGAAAGAAAAGTAAAAATATGGACACACTCCAGATCTGCTCTCCAGACCGCCTTTAAAGAAAAAAAAGTTTGTAGATGATTAGTCTGGTTAAGTAATATTCTAATAAGTTAATTTCCTGAGGATGGTTCCTGCGATGATGAATCACTTACTTGAGGATGTTGGTTATGCGAGTGCGTGGCAACTCGAATCTGAAATAGATCCGAAAGGCTCGGATCATAATAAGAGCTCTGGGTATACGCAGCATTCTCCACGGTGACATCTGGTCCACAAGCTTAGCTATTTCGAACACCTACAAACAATGCCAAGGAAAAAAGGGATAATCAGTGTGAATCATCACACTGTGCCTTTTTATTTTTATATCTTTTAATTAAAAGCAAGTATTAACCAATTTATCAGAGAAATATTGTTTAAGAAAGCATGTCTCATTTTGTACCTGGAGCACAAGAGAAACCCAAAGAAAGACCACCATGAAACCATCAAACATGCACCAGCGGTCTTTAACGTAGGAGTTATCTCCCTGGAAACAGAGACGGGTTGATAAGACACACGTTTTAATGAGAGTCCACAGGTGAGAAGCAGCTGGGCTGCAGGGCTAATGAAAGGCCAGGGCAGCTGGGAACAAAAGAGCCAGCATTATTCAGTCTGTGCAGGTGTCCTCCCTGGTGTGTATGCTGAGATACCAAATAACAGGTCAGTGAGCTCAGGGTGCTTTATGATTACAACAATAATAGATATGGTTGCCATAATTATTCACTTATTAAGTTTGTGCATATGTAATTTTAGTAAAAAAAAAAAAAGTTTTAATTAAATTATATACAGTATCCACCCTGTATACAGAGCACAACATAAAAGCTTGAGCAAGGCCCTTATCCCTCAAGTGCTTTGATGTATAATGACATACTGTACAGTAAAAAAAATGTAAGTTGTTCTGGAAGAGCATCTGCCGAATTTCGGAAACTGTAGATGAATCTAAAACATTTACTGAGGTTAACTCTTCTCAGTCTTTATTTTTCTAAATAACATTATAAACCATAAATGTCCAGGTTCTACAACGATAGCAAACTATACAGTGCTATAAATATCATTCATTTAACAACACTTTAAGAAGCCAGAACATCATCATCACCAAAGAATTTCCACAGAGACAGTAACCCAAGATCAGGATTAAATCTGGGGCACTGGAGCTGTAAGGAGGCAACGTTACCTTCTATACTCACTCGGGACAAATAACTTAGCTCTTTGGTTAAGGCTTAGACTAGGGTTTGAAAGGTCCCAGGTTGAAAACCCAGCACCACCAAGCTGCCACACAAGCAAGGCCCTTAATGCTCAACTGCTCAGATGTCTAATGAGATATGATATAAGTTACTCTGGATAAGTTTACAGAAATAAAAGTTTATTCTGTGCCTTTGTCAAAAGTCAAAGTAGGTAGGGCAACAAATCATTCAGTGTTTGTCCAACTCAGATTCTACTAACTTGTCCAAATTCAAAAAAGAAACAATTATAGTGCTATGCGAAACTGAATGACAAATCCAACTATAGAAATACAGAACAATTTTAAAAAATACTCAGTGCTAGTGCTGAACTGAAAGTAATGATGATTTTGCCTTAAAGCATCCATACAAACTGTACACAAATATTTTGCAAACTTCATTTTTGCTCAACTCGCCAAGTATGTTCTGGTACCATCAACCCAAACACATTCTCCTAGATGTGTCAGACATCACAGACCTTACCAGAATGAGCTTTCCTGTCACCTAACCTGAACCCAGTTATTCTCCTAACCTTCTAGATTCTGTAGTAGGGTTTTTAGTGCCCCTATTTTTTCATTCCTTCGTGTATATTTTATATTATTATATTATATATTTATTTTTTGGGATTTTCACACATACTAACAGATGTAAGTCTGTTAAACATGCAAATCCATAAAAAAATGGTCTTTGCATTACCAGGGAAGGACATGGAGAGTTCAAGAAAAAAAAATGTACACAAGCAAAAGCACTGAAGGGGAAAAGGACATAAAATTGGTGTCATTAAGCTTGAGTACCTGTCCAACAATGACTCATCAACTTAATGGAAATGCTGTTTCAGTGAGCAATCTCTGCCCAAACGAAGGCCAACATAAAGGTCACTGACTGGCAGACATCTGAGTGTGGCTTGACTAATTACCCAGAACTAAAATAAAAATAAAAGTACAAAATCAGACTAATTTTGCTTCTGAAAATGACCATTTTCTTGTTGACCCGACGTGCACTTGTTTACATGGACCGTACCAAAGTGTTTTGGCAATCAAGCATTTATGTAAATCTATGAAATCCAGTGTATTCCTTCCTTTTCAAGAAGGAAAAAACACCTTCCAAGTCCGCTACCTTGATGATGCCCCTGATGTGCATCTTTGCGATCATCTCGGCAGTGTAGAGGAACATGAGCAGGGTGTCCAGGGTGAAGGTGACATACTGCAGTGGGGGATAGTGCTGGAACGTCTTGGGTGTGTTCATGCACACGGAGATGACACTGATTATGGCGCAGGCCCGCAGCAAAGAGTGCACCCACTGGGGAAAATCACACACTTTAACATGTCAACAAGACAACAGCCACCAGCCATTACGCAAGCATGGACTATTTATGTGCTGCCACTGGTGCTGGAAACATCTGGTGTACAGCACTGCCCTGTTTGAGTAACCATTCACTCACTGCTTTGTTGATCCACAGGATATCGGCACTGTCTGTCAGCGTTTCATCAGGCCCAAAGTCGGTCATGGGCTGCGCTTCAACGCGCGAGCTTTGCTTCCTCTTCAGCATGCTGGGACTCGCCGTGCTATAGAGGGAGTGAATCTGGAAGGCAGAGCCACAAACAGGACCAAACAATCACTCGAAAAGCAATTCGTCACCAAGTTATGATCTAGATTTGTACTAATTGTAATATAAGTACTATTTGCTAAAGTGCATAACTGTTTTAGTCACCGTCTTACCAGCTGACGGTTCTATAATGCTGATACGAATGGTATAGACATAAAAAAATGTAAAAAAGGATGCAGCTATGACTACACAGCCATGCAGACAAAATGAAAATAGAAAGCTCAAATTTGAAACAGCTCTCCACTGCTGCTGTGCATTACAACATAAAGTCATACCAGACATCATGAGCTGCATGGCCACCGTGGATTGATTAAGCACAAGGAGACACAAGACGATGTTTCACATCACACAAATATCACCTTACCTTCCCTTACCTGCTGCAAAGATCACACTGGATCTTCACCAGTAAAAACACACCTAGAGCCAACCAATATTGAGGCTGCATATAGTATGGAGTAAGGGCCATTCTCACAGTGAACGATAATATACACGGATATCACACACTAACTGAAACAAAGCGCACATACCAACGGGAAAAGTAAAGCTGAAATTGTTCCAGCACTGCACATAACATGCGATCAGGCATACCCTGTAAATAACACACAACAGTTAGTCAACATGGCATATATGGTGTAACGTGTACAGTATGATTATATCGACAAATAATGTCCACCACAACAGACAGAGCATACAGTATATACGACATTGAGTGGCGTGTTCCGGACAGATGGGATTGTTAAACCATGTGACTCACGGTCAGGCTCCTCATTGGTGCATTCATCCCCAGGATAGAAAGGGGTAGAAACCAGTGTGAAAGATTATCAATTAATATGTGTTGAAGACTCCTCTTGTTCAGCTCTAAGAAAAATATTCAAGAAACAAACAAAAACAAGCTATTAACTATAACCTTTAAATTGAAATTATTAAAGCACAAGAATAAAAAAAAAAGTACTGTATATTTGGCACATACTGTACTATAAAATAAAACATATTGCACTAGGTAAACAACAACAACAACAACAGTCAGTTGTTATTTTAAGACATGAAGGTCAGCTATTCTGGAATAGTTCTTGCAAGAACATTATTGTCAAGTGCATTTGCAAAACCCATCAAGGACCATAATGAAACTGGATCGATGAAGGCCGTCCCAGGAAAGCAAACCTTACCTCTGCTGCAGAGACGTTCATTTAAAGTTAACAGCCTCAAAAATCACTAATTAACAAACAACACCCCAGATTACAGAGTATAAGTAGCAGACATATCTCAATATTACCTGTTCAAAGGTGATTATTGCATATTTTGGATGCCTTCAGTACTGTTATACAATAATTATTAATTAATTAATTAATAATTAAGTTGAAAGGATAAAACATCTACGCTCCACATAAACTGTGGAAAAAGCAATCGATTCAGACTGTGTTTTTGCCTCTCCAAGTCTAATGTAAGGTTATTCTGATGTGCCTGCTTGCAGTACATCTCTCTCTCTAGTCTGTTTTTCTAACCTAGCTTAGCAGTTCAGCACTTGGTCTGTCTATGTGTTGCTCGACAGCTACTTCCATGGCTACAGTACTGTGTGTGTTCACTGAGTTTGTGCTTGACAAAATGAGAGTGAAAATATTTAATATGTTTTCTCTTTGAATTTAAAATATTTTTGCACAGCTTATCAGCAGTTGTTATGGTACTGAAGGACTCCATATAGTTGTGAGCTACTGTATAAATGCAATGTTCATTGTATATTATATTTTATATGTGAGTTGCACACAAGACAAATGTAAACTACTGTATCGCTGAGATTTAAAGGTAATGAGCCACATTTGAGACACCTTTTGAGAAGATTCAGAAAACGTCTAAATCTCTCAAGTCTCAAAGACGCCTCATTTCTGTCTAGCAGACAAAGAAGAGATTAACATGAGATCTCATCTTTGAGTTTCTTTGCTATGGGTGTAATCCTGCCAAGGAGCTGAAAAATAAAACTAAAAATGTGTACCATAATGTGTAACATATTTTTTGTTAAAATGAGTCTTATGACATATTATAGAAACATAGAAATAGAAAAGAATAGAAAAGTATCATTCAGAAACTGGTATCAAAGTCAAGCTATCAGTATCAGTACCAGTATCAAAAACTTTCGAACAATACCCAATCCTACAAGTATTACAATTTTGTTTGAAAGAAAAAGTACTTTGAATGCTGCTTGACTTGTGAAAAAGCACTTTGGTTTAACTGCAAAGTGGAGTGGCTTTACTCTACAGTGAGTCAATCTACATGCAAAGCAGTTTTGGGGGTCACCCACTAGCAAAGCAATAAAAGGTGCATTTGAAGATGTGCTTCAGAAGTGGGACATTCTGAAACGTTCAGTTCACATTGTGCTCTGGGGCAACCTTAAATACTTGTATCGGTACTCGGTACCAGCAAGTACACAAAAGGAATTATTTGTACTCATACTCAGTCTGACAAAAAGTATTATCTGTGCATCCACAGTGGCCAGTTTAATAACTGGTGTTTACCATTGGTCTCAACTCAGTCTGAGTTGCAACCAATTATATGTCTGCTTTCCTGTTACATAAACATTTATGGTTATTTAATTAATGACTGAATTGCATGCAGCTAATAAGAATTTAATGCAGAAATTGCATGTATCAGAATTCTGACATCAAAGATATTATAAATAATATCTTAATAATAAAATATATTATAATAAATTCATGCTTAAATTATGTTTTGGTTTTTAAAAATACATTCAACTTCATTGCTAATATTACATATTACATATCAATAGAACACAATTACACAAGTACTGTACCTTAAAAGTCGACAAAAGCATTTTTTTTCCTTGGAGACATCGATTATCGTGCTTATCATAATGCTTCATTAAGTGGCACACAGAATGAATTGTCGGCACACAATTATATAAAGCTGCATAATAGGATGTGCTTGATCAAATGCTATTTTATAAGAAGCCATATAGTTAAATCAAGCCAAATTTGCTTTGATTGATGTGATGACAAATGCTGAGGGTTATCCATTCAGCAATATTCTGTAGTATGTTGGCATAAGTAATATTAAATGCTTATTCATATATATATTAGGGTCCTACCATTTTTTTCTTCCAAAGTATCTTTTTCATTTATGTTACAACATACTACTGTACATACTACATCTTGTTTTCTGTAGCTCCACAAAAGAATAGCAACCTTAGAATCATAGACTACGTGCAGGTGATTTGCTTAATCTGACAGCGGCACTCAGAAAAGCAGTTTCAGTATGTGCATAACTGTAATCTGAATACACATAACTTTCTGCAAATAAATACTTTTACTTTTTAAATACAGCTGATTAGAGATTTTGTTTGTAGGGACAAATGAAAATAAGATTTTTAATTAAATCTTAATTAAAGCTTCTAACACTGAAAAATGTGGAAAATGTATACTGCCCCTAAACAAATTTTAAGTCACTTTAAACTTAATATTTAATTAGCTTTATCCACAATGTTTTAGAGAAAGTATTCCAGACCAAGGGGAGGAGCACGGAAGCATCTGGTCCATGGTGCCTGGTCAGACAAACCCCGAAAAAAATAACATGGATCTGATTGGCGTTTGTTTTTAAGGTTTTGTTCTAGCCATGGATTCCCATTAACAAACAACATGCTAAAACATAGTCTCGTTCATAATTACTTGGTACCAGACCACATGAGGCATAAGACCAGTGATTGACTTTGAGGTCATATCATCTGATCTTTGACCATATGTTTTGGACTCTCAGGTGAAGATTGGAGCAGAGCTCACAACTGATCAGCTTGATGATGAGCTTGATCAGATGGTGCGTAGACACACCTGGTAACCCCAAGCATGTAGAGACAGTGAGCTGGGAACGTCTGGATGAAGCCCTTGTCCAAAAGGTCTTTAACTACTAAGCCTCAAAAATTTATCATGTATCTCTGGGCCTAGGGGAATCTGAGTGGGCCATGCTCATGCTCATATCCTACATCGTTGAATATGCTACTCAAAACTGTGGTTAAAAGGTGGCAGATGGGTGAGTCAGAAGTTCTGCTGCCATGGTGGCCGCCAATGGCAAACCAGAGGTGTGGGGTGATGTCGAAGAGGAAAAGGAGAAGGATTTTCAGTTGGCCTTTAGAAAATGATGGCGAACCATGAGATGATCAAAGAATGGAAAGAATGGCTTGACCTAGGCTGTAATTAGCAGCAATGGAGAATTGTCTGACTTAGGCTAGGGATGTCATCAGGCAGTGGATGGAGCATTTGGGGATACTCCTGAACTGAAAGAAGGCAGACTCTAATGACTTGGGGGAAGCCTAATATATTTGCCAAAGGACTCTGATATAGTTCAGAAGCTCCACAGCAGGAAGGTGCCAGTTATAGATGAGATTAGTCCTAAGATGCTAAAGGCTATGGAGATTGTAAAGCTGTATTGGCTGACACATCTATTCAATGTCACATGCAGGACAGAGACAGTGCCTAGGACAGACTAGAGTAGTGGTTTTCCATATTTAAAAAGGGGGACAGGTTCCAGGGTGCTAAAAAGGAGGCTCGCACTGATTACTGTACCTCAGATTCAAGAACAACAACATGGGTTCCATCCTAAATTAGTACATTTAAATGAGTAAGAAAACAAATGAGCATTTTTTATTTAGTTTTATAGTGTAAGGCCCTTTAAAATCAGAAAAATTCACCCACCCAAATAAAAACTGCAAAAAAATATTCTAATTATGGGAAGGAGAAAAAAGTCATTACAATAATGAACATGAAAACATGTTACCACAAGATTCTATTTAGAATATGCAACACATATCTCACACGCAACAAGTTGTTGTAGGAGTTAAATCACAGACGATATTTGCATGAAGGTTTTTTTATTCTAACTCTAACGGATAAGCATGAAGGTTTTTTCTATTCTAACTCTAACGGATAAGGCACTTACCTTCATGCAAATATCGCCAAAATATGTGCCACTCTGCTAATCTTAGTCACCCAGATCTGGGTGACTAAGATTAGCAGAGTGGCACAGCGGAAGCTTTGTGGGCCCATAACCCTGAGGTCGATGGATCGAAACCAGCGTCTGCTAATGCCTGCAATTTTTGGGCAGTGGTATCAGTTGATCAGAAGGTCAGTTACTGATCAGAAGGACAGGCTGGTTCAAGCCCCAGCTGCGCCAAGGTGCCACTGTTTGTCCCTTGAACAAGACCCTTAACCATGTCTACTGCCGGTACATTAGGGGTGCCATACCAATTTCAGTGTTTACTATAATGTATATGTGACAAATAAAGATTTAACTTAACTATTGTTGTAAAATACTTTTGTGTCATTTTTGTCATTTTCATTTACTTGCTGCTTTTTTGTGTGAAAAAAGTGTCAAAAAGTATGTTGAAATGTACCAAGGCTTTGGTTCGACCTAGACAACCTTTCTATCAGTCCAACCTACTGAGAAAAGCTCTATATGTTCAAAAGCAATTTGCAAATAGGCTGTAATTGCTACACTTAGCATATACTGGTAGAGGTTTGAGGACAACTGAAAACAAAATTATAGGGTGGAAGTGCTATAATGTGGGAGTGAGATGTGGAGGACCACAATTAGCTTCACATTTTGAGAAAGAACCTTTTCAACACCGGCAATCACTGGGCATTTTAATGTTGGCTGTAGGTATCCGCAGGGGTCTCCCAAACAAGCTCGAAATTGTTTTAAGAAGCCTATGTAAAGCAGTTTATGGTAAACCTATCCAGTGCCCATTGAAATTATTAAAGTTGAGAGTGATGGTAAATATGTGGCATGGTCTTTGGTTTAAAGATGAGGGTGTTCTTAAATATTGTATTAAAAAATGAGGATGGTCTTAAACACAATGGAGACCGAAGTTTGAGCTCACATTAAAAATCTCGGATTTTTTCAAATATCAATAATAATTAATAGGCAACAGGTTTGGGATTTTTTGGGGGGGGATTTAAAACAAAGAAAGAAAATATCTAATATTCATGAATTTGCAGTATGTCCAGGTGCCTAGTTACAGTAAATGTAAGAAAAGTTGTGATATTAACCACATCAAATTAACAAAATATTAGATTTTCCTTGGGCCTATTTTGTATATTGAAGCATGATTGAAACATCACACAGATAAATGTGATCTATTAAGTTTTTAAGGTTTTGCACAAACTTGTGCTTGGGTGCACAATGTCATTGAAGCCAAAACAAGATACTTTTCACAATCATTGTTGTCAAAATCATAATTTGTAATGAAAATCATTGTATTAAATTAGAAGAGATTACAAAGCAGAAGTACTTTTGCTCTCAGACTTTTTTCAGGCTACATTTAAAGGGTAGGACGGGCGTAGAGGAGCTGGGGCTTGAACTACCGACTATCTACAGTAATCAACAAACCTTCTGAGCTACCCTATTTAAACATCAAATTCTGTTATCAATTCTTGATTAAGAACAGGTTAACAATCTATATAAGTAACATTACAACATGTGATAGTCTACCACAGAAAAACCAAAAATGCATAAATAAAGATGAGATAGTAAGTACTGCATGTATGTGAACTTTGCACTGTGGTGTTCTTCATATGCCTATGTATATTTTCTCTGGGTTTCTAGATTTGTCCTACTAAAAAATAAATACATAAATCATACCAGTGGTCAACTTATCTATCAAAGCTGCCCCAGTTGTAAATGTGTGTGCATGTGTGTGTGGGTGGGGGGTGCTCTGTAATGAACTGGTGTCCCATTCCAAGATGTTATTTATGACAGTAAGTGTTCCCTTATGCATCCAGTGTTCTCAGGGGAGGTTCCCTGTCCACTGTGACCCTGAGCAAGATAAAGTAGTTATTAAAATTGAATGAATAAATGAATTTGATATTTTCTTCTCCAACACCACTGGAAAACATTTAAAGGCTCTTCAACTTTACATTTTTCGTAACTTTAAAAGTGGTTACCGCAAATGAATAAATAAATTTTCTATTTCATCCAGAGCATCTTGCGCATAAAGATCAGAAATAGCTAGTTTTAATTAAAGAATGGAGTAGACATTGCGATTTTGCATAAAACGCAGATGCTTGCAGAAAGTTAATTTGGATCAGGATGACTTTTTGACCGATGTTTGGATTGTTGATACAGACAGCGTGTGATAAATTCATCCCAGGTTAAATATACCTAGATACAGAACTAGATACACATTTTTATAATACTTATGGCTCTTATACTATTTATGATACAACATAGAGATCTTCAATGAAATTGTCATACACAGCAATTTCCAGATGTTTTGTTCTGTACCTCTGCGCAACCATACTACTACTACTAAAGATGGGGGAAAAAATCAGTTCAGTTATGAATCATGATTCTTTGATGTATCGCCACCATGATATCACACAATTCATGTATCGCAACACAAAATCAACTTTTTCAAAAATATATATTTTATGAATCAGCCAGTGACCAGAATTAACTGGTTTTCAGTTTCACTCGCCAGGACCAGTGATCAGCCGGTAATTAGTTGAAAATCACGCGTGTTAGAAGTCCACTCAACTGTTCAGAAGTCCTGTTCACTGTCAAGTTGAGTTTTGAGACTTTGGAGGCATCTGAGGAGGTACAACGTCACTGTTTCTTTATAATCCCACTGGAGGTACACTCTGTACTATTTACACATTTTTATCCCGTGTGGTAGGAGTGAATTATTTACTAAGTTTGTTTAGAAATAATAATTATGACAAAAAAAAAATATTATGATAAAAAAAAAAGTATGTGCTGCTCAGTTAAATGTTAAACCCCTGTATGTGAAGTTAGTTTGTATTGGTTAAATGCTGAGTTTGGTTTTTAAGAGAGAAAACTAATGTATCAAGATAGTATCGTAATGACTGGTGATTCCCATCCATCATTATTACAGTTGTTTAGCAGACACTGTAACCTGCGTATCTAATAAATTAATAACGCACGGCATCTAGATCAGGTATCCTGAGCCATTCTGAACCGAAATGGATGTAATTAAAGGGACTAGCAGTGGGAAAATCTATGGATGACGAAACGAAAAGTCCTTCATCTGCTCCAAACATCTGCTTCCGCGCGGTTACTATAGCAACAGAGGAGCAGGAGACTCCCAGAGATTCAGATTTAAAACCGCATTTCATACAACGCAAGCCGATATAAACCACACATACCTTTTCCGAAACTGACAAGCAATATATGCAATACAGAAATGCATGAAGACGATGATAAAGCATGGTCTAACGCTGCGGTTAGGTTATCAGAATGGAGGCCTAGCCTGTATGTAGCCGCTGCCTACTTCCTGGTATCAGCGCCGTAAATAGGAGACTGAAACTCCGCCATCACGCCCTTGACTCAAAGCAGCACAGCGAAATGCATGCACGCGACGGTTAACGGAAAGGCGAGACACTTACGGACGGGCTGCTGGTGCTGGTAAACGTGACGCCGCTTCCATGCGCGCGAGCTGTCGAGATGGTCTGTGTGTGTGTGTGTGTGTGCGCGAGCTCAAGCTCCAGCTACTGCAGCAGCATAGCACGCGCGCAACCTCAGAGCCAGCGCGAGCTAACGGCACACAGGCCCTTGTGCCTCAGAAAATCACACACCATTCATCTATAAGCTGTTCACTGCTGCTCTCTATACTCATGTTAGAGAAATATTTATCATAATAATATTATTGTTCTGACTTTTTTTTTTGCACAGTATGGAGTTTGCATGTTCTCCCTGTGCTTGAAGGGTTTCCTCCGGGTGCTCTAGTTTCCTCCGACAGTCCGAAGACATGCAGATTAGGCTAAATGGTGTCCTTAAATTGCCTGCAGTGTGTGAGTGTGTGCCCTGTGATGGATGGGAACCCCATCCATGGTCTACCACATTCCGTGCCCTAAGTCTCCAGGGATCGGCTCCAGGCCCCTCATGACCCTGTCTGTATACAGGATAAAGAGATATAGACAATGAGTGAGCGAGTATGCGCACATACTATTTTAAATCAGGCATTAAACTGTAAAACAGTGGTCCACTAAAATGCTGTTTGGAGGAACCCCAGGGTTTTGCATATTTATTTTTATAAGGTTTTTATAGTTATTATTCAGTTGGTCTGGCCACTTGAATGGAATGGGTTTCATTCAAACCTCAATAACTTGGAATACTGGACAACCTATAAAAATGTCACTAGGACCGGATTTGTTTTATCAATGGAAAGTTGAAAAATTATGTTATAAAAATCACTAGGGCTCCAGGAAACAACTAGGATATTACTGTATATACTGTACAAAGAGTATACCCAGCGTAATGTTTGAATACCCAGCCTAATGTTTGAATAAGAGTCTGTTCATTCAAAAAGGTTGGTCTAAGAAATGAAGAAATGATAGGGATGGAATTATACAATCCTGGTTGTTAATAAGTGAAGCATAACCATCATCTTCTGATTAGGAACAGGTGCCCTCTTAGACTGCTCAAAAACATATCTAATGACTTATAGTGCCGTAAAAAAAAACAAAAAAAAAACTGGATGAGTCATTGTTGTCTTGGAGTAATTTTGTTAGGCAGGCCTCTTCTGGGAAGGTTCACGATTGTTCCCAGTTTTCTCCATTTGTGAATAATGACTCTCACTATGGTTTGCTGGAGTCTCAAAGCCTTTGTAACCATTTCCAGACAGATACATGTCAATTATTATTATGTTTCTGTTGTTAAATTTCTTTAGATCATGTTGCTTTTTGAGAATGTTCAGCATGCTTCACTTTGTCAGGTTATATTTAAATGATTTCTTGATTCATCATGTCTGGCAGTATTCAGGTCTGGGTGGGGCAATTTAACTCAGCTTTCCCTAAAATCACATTTCATTCATGATTTAGAAGGGGAGGTTACTTTTTCACATAAGGCCAAGTAGGTTTGGAAACTTTAAGTTTTAAAAAACCTTTCCAGACCTTTTTACAGCACTGTACAGTACATTATATTAGAGTTGCACACTTAATTTTGTTGGACCACTTTTGGTTTTGATTATGGCATGCATTCAGTGTGGCATTGTTTAAAAAACCTTATACTACAGTACGTCACAATATTTATTTCTGTCCAGAGTCTAATCTTTATACTCTTTGAAAAAATTTAACCTTTTTTTCTAATTAGGCTCAATAATAAAAATTATAATCCTAACCAATGAGACTACAGTGAAATGTAAGGGGATGAAACCTGGGAGACAATAGCCACATCACAGTTTTAAGGTTACACTCACTCACTCTCTGTACCACATATCCTGGATAATCATATCATAGGTTACAGTAGTGGACAGGGTACTGATCCATCATAATCACACAATTGGAAGCATTTTTGGATTGTGGAAGGAAACCAGAGTACCCTACACAGACATATGAGACATGAATCAAACCCTTAACCCTGGCAGTGCAAAGCCACGGTGCTAACCACTATGCCCTTTTAAAAATCAGTTCTCCAGTTTCCACCCACTCCCCAAAACATGCCAGCAGGTTGATTGTCAGATCTAAATAGCTGTTTGTGTTCATGGTAAATAACGTTTGTGTTCATGGTGTCCTTCACTGGGGCATTGTTTTATTGATTGATACCCGACAGCCAATATTAGTGTATTTCTTCATTATTTCCTCTTTTCCTGGGAAAGGCTCTTGATCTACGCCACTCTGCCCAGGATGAAGTAGTTACTGAAGATGATAAATGAATATATGACATAGAGCTGCCAGAGAAAGACAGTCCATTACCTCTTGGTAATTTATTTTATTCAATATAATAGATGTTGGAGCAAAGAATGTCCTTATTGGGTATAAAATCAATTGCAGAGTGGAAAACTAAAACAGAGCTCTTTAACCTTTGAGTATTTATCCCTATCCACTGTGCACTGTTCTGTCTATGGGGCTTTAATTATAGCAAATTAATAAGTTAAATAGGCAGCATGGTGGTGTAGTGGTTAGCACTGTTGCCTTGCCCCGCCAGGGTCAGGGTTCGATTCCCCGCCAGCCTCATTTCCTGTCTCATTGTACATTTAGTTTGCATGTTCTCTTGGGTACTCTGGTTTCCTCCCACAGACCAAAGATATGCAGGTTAGGTTGATTGGTGTTCCCAAATTGCCCATAGTGTGTGAGTGTATGTGTGTGTGCCCTGCAATGGATTGGCACCCTGTCCAGGGTGTACCCCGCCTTGTGCCCTAAGCCTCCTGGG
>JAQMYJ010000036.1:10489724-10521513 GCA_030014305.1 Clarias laeviceps | reverse complement strand
CTGACACAACCCTCTGCATTTATCCAGACTTGGGACTGGCACAAGAAGACACTGGATTGCGCCCCCGTGGTTGCATTAGATCATTTTCTATTGGTACTTTATATATATATATATATATATATATATATATATATATCCTATCTTTTTTAGTCTAAAAACTTTAGAGCTTTCATTTATATTACAGTAGGTTTATATAAGTTCCAAATTCTCTGCCCTGTTTCAATATCTCTTTTGTTCAGCTTTAATTCTGTAGTTCTTGGCTTTTTTTTTCTTGGCCAGAATTGTTATTACAGATGTTACTATTGTTACAAGAATTATTGGTGGCATTTATCTATCATATGTACTATTAATGTACATGTTTTGTTGATTCCTCTAGAACCCATGGATGAGTATATTTTGTATGTAGTGATACTGTAGATAGATAGATAGATAGATACTGTAGATAGATAGATAGATAGATAGATAGATAGATAGATAGATAGAATACAATAAAGAAACAGCTGAATTGCATTGGATGTGTATAAATGCAGTACGGCTTGAAATAATACATACAAACGTAAGCCTGTACAATGAATTGTAAGAGTGTAGGACAGATAGTCCTAGACAGTCAGTGCCAGTGTTTGGCAGTGTTTGGCTCTTGTATGGCTCTGGAGTAAAAACTTTTTGTTTGTGATATGTGTTTGTGAAAGTGAAGCATCTCCCAGAGGGCAACAGTTCAAATAGATGATGTACAGAGTGTAATGGGTCTTTCAATATGTTGGTTGCTCTATTGAGGCAGCGAGAGCTGAATACAGGTAAGTCCATCAAGGAGAGCTGTGTGCAGCTGGGGAGGTGTTGGTGACTCCTGTCTGCTGCCAAACAGCTAGCATACCATGCAGAGATACAGCATGTCAGCAAGCTCTCAGTGGAACAGCAGTAGTAAAACAACAGCAGCTTCTCCTGCAGATTATATTTCCTAAGGATCCTCAGGAAGTGGGATTGGTGGTCCAGGAGAGGGTTTTATGTTGAAGTTGTTATGTTCAGATGAAGGCTGGTATTGATCTCTGGAGACCACAGTGCCAGTCTATGTACTTCGTTTCTGTGGCCTGTTTTGTTTCCTCCTAAGATTATGGTGGGAGGCTGGCTTTGATTTGCTGCTGGATAACTTCATAATGACAGATGTTTATGGGAGTGGACAATAGTCTTTGAGGTAGCTGACACTTTTTGCCAGTGGAATGGTCGTGGCAGACTTCAGGGAAGGTGCAACGATCTTTATAAAGATCTTTATAAAGACCTTGGAGAGTTTGTCTGCACACTCCTTTAGCACCCATCCTGTCACCTTGGCTGTCACTTTCCTTGGGTTCATGGTTCTGAGTACACACCTCACTTCATGGTCCTGCAAAGTACTGTAGGATGCAGCTGTTGGGGGCTGAGGTGGGGTCATATTTGTTTCTGCTGCTATCAACATATAGCGAGCAAAGGAGCACTTATGTTGCTCTGCCAACGTGGTGCTGCCTTTGGCAGTCATGTGGTTGCTGGTCTTGTAGTTAATGATTGTCAAGTGGTCTTTAATCTTCCACATGTACAGTATGCAGCTTTAGCCTTCCAGATGCCTTTGTTCAGGTTGGCATAAGTGATGGGTCGTTCATGAACAATTCGTTCTTTTTGAATGAGTCTTTAACGTGACTCAGAAGAACGAGTAATCTCGGAGAGTGATTTGTTCATTTTCTACTGGACGCCCATGCACAAAGCATTGCAAAAGCTCTGTAGGTTATGTACAGGAAACAGAAATGAGTAGTTACCTTTGAGTCTTTGGTCCGATTTGTTCGTTCTTTTGTCACGTGACTCCCATAGAGGCTATGCAGTGCAATAGATACAAAAGAATGAACGACTCGGACCAGAAGATATGAGAGGTAAACTGCTTATTCTGTTGATCATAATATGTCCTTAGCTACAGTACATTATAATAGTTTCATTACTGGAACTATAGCCAAAATATGTGTATGTAGACGTGTTGGGAGGTCTGTTTATTGAAAATGTAACATTTTATTTAATTTCTGATTAAAAGAACGAAATTAACTAAATGACTAGATTCGTTGATGAACGAAATTTAAAGAACCGAGTCACTAAAATGATTCAAACTTCCAATCACTAGTTGGCATCAGTGGTGCTGTATAGGGCTTTGTTGCCAGACCTGTAGGTAGTGAATGGTCCTTGCAAGCAAGTTTTGACCTCCTTTGTCATCCAGTGCTTCTGATTGGGCTATACCCGGATGAGTATGTTGACAGTAACATTGTCAACCCAGTTCTTTATGTAACCCAGTCCAGTAGCTGTTTACTCCTTCAGGTCCTATATTATGTTCCAAATAATAATCCTGCAGCTGCAAGGAAGCTTCTCCAGTCGGCAGTGCATGCTTGAAAGTATGGATTGATAATCTGACTGGCCTAAGTAGCAATGCTGACCTAAATCTGTTTTAAATATTACCAGATGTACCAGAGTATACCATGTTTGCTGTATGTTTTTCCTCTAGTAAAACAATTGATTTATTGTTCAGATTTTGAGCAGGTAGCCTGAAATCTATGATACTGTATCATAAACAGCTGTGACTATAACAGCTGTACCCTCACACAGAAGGTAAATGGGAGTGCATTTAACTGTCAGAGACTCCAGATTAAAAGAACAGCGTCTGTCTATGATTTTGGTGTACTTTTATAAACTGTTCCCATCTGCAATACACAGACGTTTGTAATAAACTTTTAACAAAAAAAAACTGGCTTTTATTACGGTCTCTGTATGTAGTTACTGTGTTAAGGAAAAGTATATTTTTAAACTATTCATCTACACAATTGTCTTAAATTGTAGCTGTCTTTATTTTTATTTTGATGTCTAGCTGCACATTAGAGTCCACCTCCTGCCTTCGGCAGGAAGAGTCAAATCGAATCAAAGGCACTCGCATGGAGAGCGCTATTGGCCTCCGAAGAGTTGGAGCCGGTTTTGGCCAGCCCGCTCTCCCTCTGCTTGGGAAAGTGAAAATTCCTGAAGGCAGTTTACTTCAGATTTCTTGTGGGGATCTAAACATGAATGCAGAGGCTCTGGTGAACTCCATCTTAGGTTCTTTGTTTCTGATTTTACTCTTAGTCATTGAAGAAAGTTTACTGCAATCACTGGGGTGAGTTCAGCAACTTTGTTTCTCTCATCAGCCTACATTTTCATCTGAGTTTTACCGACTTGCAAGCTTTTAGCTACAGTGGAAAAAAATGTAACTTTATAACATACTGTAAGCCATGCTTCATCCCATAAGTATTTGTTCTGTGCTTTATTCAGTTTAAATCATTTGCATTTTTATTTCTTTTGTGAATTGTTTTATTGACTGTAGTTTGTGCATTTACTCTACACAGGAATAATATTTTGTCTCTATGGTATAGTTAAATGTAACAATGGAAGGGATTCAACTCAAATCCTACTATTATAAGCACTTCCTTTGTGGTCTGGCAAAATTCCACAATTGGATTTTATCCAGTCTTGCTACAGATGGTCTAAACTGTTTTTCTTCTTCTGTTGCATGCCTACAGTATTTAGTGGCAGAATCAGTAGCAAAGTAATACTGCCTCAGATGAGCTAATTAACTATTTCTAAAATAACTTTGTGAAAAGGTTTGATCTGCCACAGACATGCGGAATGGAATGCATTGATTTATTTCAGTTTATTCACAACAGGTGCATGTTGGTACTAAAGTCACTGCTCTTATAATTGACACACAGTCAGGCAATCTAATTTAAAATTATACTTGAGATGCATTGAAAGTGTGTTGAAATAAGTTGCACTTGTTTTAGATTAAGGTTCCGGGTTCGATTCCTGCCTTGGGGTCTGTGTGCATAGTGTCACATTTGTGACACGGGTACGAATTATGATAAATAAAACAGTATGACTTTAGTAATGGGTGGCTTAGTGGTTTGCACTCTCAACTTGCACCTTCAGGGTCTGGGTTCGATTCGCGTCTCTGTATGCATGGAGTTTGCATGTTCTCCGTGTGCTTGGTGGGTTTCCTCTGGGTACTTTGGTTTCCCCCAACAATTCAAAGACATCCAGGTTACCCTATCTGACGATACTAACTTTCTCATAGATTTTTTAATGAGTGTGTGTGCTATGATGGTTTGGCACCCCACTCAAGTTGTACCCTGCATCATGCCCTAAGTCTCCTGGGACAGCCTTTGTCTACAGAGTACCCTGTCTACAGGATAAAGCTTTATAGACAATAAGTGAGTGAGTGAGGATTCCACCCTATTAAATTTTAGATGTCACTGTATTCATAAAAATCTGACCAGAAAAAAGAATGTCCCTGGTGTTTATAGTCCCTCACTGCTCTCTCATTTCAGATTTTTTATTTTCTCTTTGTCTTGATGATGAAAGTCTAGCCAAATTTCCTTGTATAAAATTGGAATGTAATGTCATCATAACAAATGTTGGTATTGTGTTTTTAATTGAACAGTCCATTAAAGACTTTCTGGGAAAAGCGTCTGAAATAAAGCCAATTTAGTGGTGATTTTCAGTATTTATGGACTAATTTGTAATATTTTTTATGATTTGTTTTATATTCTGCATTTTTTTGACTATCTACAGGTACATGTATCTATTGTGGAACTAGAAAGAAAGAAAGAAAAAAGATTTAATGTAAACTTATTAGGTTGCATAGTGCATCTGCAATAGTTTAAGACCCTGGGAAGTTTGTCCTAGCTTAAAACAATATTACACAAAAAAATTGGCAGCTAAATCTAACATGACATTTTAGCATAAAATAGAGGCTTGTCATATGTTTAGCTGCCAATTATTAATTAGGATTTACAACATAACAGTTTGAAAAAAGTGGTCTGAGAAAGCATCCAGTACTGTAGGTGGCATTTCTCTGGGTGAAAATGCCTTGTTGATGTCAAAGGTCAGAGAAGAATGTCCAGACTTTTCCAAGCTGATAGAAAGTCAACAGTAACTCAAATACCATCTTGTTACAACCGAGGTACACCGAAGAACATTTATATATGCATGACACGTCAAGCCTTGAAGCAGATGGGCTACAGCAGCATAAGACCAAACCAGGTGCCTCTCCTGCCAACTAAAAACAGGAACAATTTGCACGTGTAGACAATAGAAGATTATAGGATATAATGAATATATGTATTACAATTTCCCTACAAAAATCTTACATGGATTCTATCATGGAATGTACTGTATGGCTTAACATATTCCATCATACTTCAGTAGGTTTCCATTAGGGATTTTACTTTCCATTAGAGAACCATTTTCATACTAATAAACCAGATTAAACACGGCATTAAAACTATCTAATGGTGTCTAAGATCTTTTTCCAGTGTGTGTCCCAGAGGAAAACATACCTGTGGGTGGTGAGGACATTCCTCTATGGGAAGCGAATGGTTAGCTTTTTGTTTATTCATATAGCATATTACGATATAATAAATATACAATTTAAATAGGGTTAATATTTGTTTAATATGTTGTGACCACCTACATAGCTTTTAGCCTGATCACGTTGTAATACTGAGAAGCGAATTATGAGCTCTGTCTGGGGAATAGCTGTAAAAATTGAAAGGAACATAGTGAAACGTCATTAATGTTTGTAATAATGTTGTTTAGTAGATCTTTTTGCAACTTGGAGATAAGCCACGCAGCTTTACTCCTGATGTGAGTCTGTATAGTCTAGAGTGGGTGTGATAATTTATGTCCTCAGAGTTTCTGTTCCCATCTGTAGAAACAGAAACACTGTATGTTTTGTACCGAGGACTCTGTGGAAGATTCTGACTCATGGTGGGAAACTTTATCTCTGTTACGAAGCACTGACACCTGAGACTCCTTTCCTAAACGATGAAGTAAGAATCTCAACATGGTTCCTTATCAAAGATTAGATAACATTTTTTATTATGAAAGTTATTATATGATGTGGAGCATCCTCCATGTAGGTCGAAAGAGCAGTTATTTCAAAAACAAAGTTTAGAACTACCTCCTAAAATATATAAATTCTCCCTGAATAGAGAATATACAGTAAATATGTCTATATAGCATGTACAACAACTGGCCAAAAAAAACAGCAACAAAAAATAATTAATGTACAAATTGCTGACAATACACAATTGCCATTTTAATTAATAATGTTTAAACCTTATAAACTCCACTCCCTACTAGGACCATAGGGTTCACTGCAAACTTTTTATTGCTGTAAAAATAACATCCTGCAATATATATTTACACCACCATTGAGCACATTGCATCTACAGAAGTAAAAGAAATGGCACTTGGGTGTTATGGGCCACAGATCGCAGAGATGAACGAATGCTTGTATATGTTTCAGGAAGGTGGGTGGAAAATGTAAACTTTCCACCGATGCCTCGCAGAGAAGATGCCGGACCTCCGATGGCCTGATCTGCAATGGGAGAGGAGAGTGTGTGTGTGGGGTCTGTATATGCCAAGTCAATGAGCCAGGGATGTATTATGGGCCACGGTGTGAATGCCATGACTGGGTCTGTGCAACATATGACGGGAAGACCTGTGGTGGTAAGTATTATTACAGACCGTTTCAAATGGATAACATATGGCTTCCTTATTTTAGCTTCACACACATCAGGGTCAAGTATGAGGTGTGGAAAAAAATACGACTTTAATTTGTAAAAGCCTTTGTTCGGCACTGATGGAAGCTTTTGATGTTCCATTTGTCATTAGCTACAGGGGCCTCATTTTAATTTCAATAATTTTTTTTTACTCAAACACAAACCCTTTCAAAGTGCTACATTTGATTTTTTTTTCCCAGAATGAGTACTATTGCATGTACAATTCTGAACACTGCTTCCAAAAGGCACTTTTACTTCCAGTTCTCATAATCAGTGTTACTTCTGAATAGTAAGACCTTGAGCTTTGTGCCATTTCAATATTTGTCCTCAAATACAGTCCATTAGCTTCATGAGCATGAATGCACTGGCCTCTGAATCTGCACTCCTACCTACACTACATTACACATTGAAGATGCATCTTTTCATTTCTACAGTTGATATTTTTTTTTGGTTATATCAAAATCTTATGATTTTTGGTCACAGTAGTAAAAGTCCTCTCTGTCAAACAGTATTTAAGGTGTTCTACTGGACTGTGTCTTTTTTCTAAAAACTGAACAACTTGTGAATTCTGGAACTGAATCTTAAAAAAAAAAAAAAAAAAAAAAAGCTTAATCGCCAAAAATAATTGTTTAAGTTTATGACAATTTTTACTGGAAGTGAGCCTTTTATTTATCAGTCCTTGTCTTTGAACCATTGTACTGTTATTGTGTTAGTGTGACAAGCCCGTCATCTTAATCTCTTAAAACAACTGCACCCAGACAACCCTTATTAGGCAATTCCTTGCTATAAATGGATGCTTTTTTTTTTCTTTTGTCCCCATAAAAAAAAGCATCTCACTTGACAGCTTTTCAGATAAAAAACAAAAAAAACTCTCCAGCCTTTTTGTTCCACCCACAGTTTGCTCTGTGGAACAGTACCAATGCTAGGAAACAATAATGAAGATGTGTGGAGACAGAAAGAGTGATTTATTTGTGAAGACAGGTTGTGAGCCAGTGAAGAGCTCATTAGCTTCACCGGGTTCTGAAAGCGAGGCCGGGTGTGTGGCTGATAATAAGGTTTCATTCACAGTTGTGCAGACCGCAAATGGACTCCACATATGGATCAGGGCTTACAGTGTAGGTCAAGCCTAATCGCTACCATTTCAAGCAAAACACCTGACGTCACATTTTTCGAAACAGATGGCTGCCATTAGCTAGGTAAATGCCTAGGCTTTGCCACGTGGCATTTCAGTGCTGTGCGACTGTCTTTGTGCCTGAAAATGGAATTTGAGACCTTTCAAACATCTAAATGCTATGAAATATCATTTTGGCCTTGTCAACAGTGGACAGACAAACTGATCAGTCATAACATTAAAAGCACCACATAGGGTTTGGTTCAGCTCTGGCCCCACACCGTGTGGCTCTGCAGGGTCAGTGACCGTGTACTGTAGTGTCTGGCACTAAGACGATGGCAGCAGATCGTTTGGGTGCTGTGGTTTGCGGAGCGAAGCCTCCATGGATTGGACTTGTTTCTCCGGTGCATGCCGTGGTGCTTTATTGGTTAGTGATCTGGGAAATTTGGAGGCCACATTAGCAGCATGGTGGACTGTGGTGCACTAGGTGTTCTGGTACATTTCTATAATAGCCAGCATGAAGCATATAATATTTCTATAATGAAGCATACATTTTGGTAATTTATGCTTCATTAGCTTTTCTGTGGAATCAGACCAGACAGGCAGGCCTTTGGTCCCCATGGTCATGGGTAAGCCCTGAGTGTCATCACTTTATTGGTATATAATTGATAATCAAGGTTAATGTGTTAATGTTATGGCTGATCGGTGTACAAGTTGAACTCGTAATGACACTTATTCAATCTTAATCAACCTTAAGACGTCACTCATAGGATATGATTAATACAGTACATGACTGATACTGTATATTCAAAGTCTTTCCACTTGTTTGGCACTACTCAGAGCATCTACATTTGTTACATCTGTCTACATATCCAATATAAAACGTGCTTGGAAGCATCTACATTTTACAGTAACACTAGATCAGCCCTAGTTATTAAGTGTTAATGCATGTTTTGATTTGGATTTTTGTTACTTTTTTGTTGCATTTAAATGGCATTGAGTACAAATAATGCATATTTCAGATGGTATTGAGTAAGATATACAAAGCACAAGATAATCTTTTTGTAATAGTTAATATATGCAACTTGAGTAATTGTGGAGTAAAATCTTGCCACTATATAGAAAATGGGTGTAAAACACCTAAAATCTGCATTTTATTTTGTGCTTTTATATTGTGTATAGTCACAATAAAGTTGGAACTATAAATCAACAATGAGGAAACAGGCTGGGAAATGCACCAACTGGTTGTATTCTTTTTAACATGACCTGATTTTGCTTTGAATCTGTTCTTGCTTTATGCAACTGTTCAACGTGGCAATTTTTTCCCCTTCCCTGCACGTGTTTACTGGGTTCGATGGAGCCTCGACTCCTTCTGGCTCCAAGCATTCCTCTGTGCAGAACTTTTCCATCTGCTCAGCCTGTTGTAGATTCTCTCTCTTTCTCTCTCTCTGCCCTTCTTTCACTCTCACTTTCTCTCTATCGTACATACAGTTTGACCCTCTGATGTGTAACACGTTGTTTTTCCACCTACGATACTGTCACAGTCATACTGGATGTCATTAAAACTTTGTGCTTTTGGACAACGAATTCAATATCTGTTTTTTTTCTTCACCTTTCTTATTTTCAATTCTTTTTACATTTTCAAAAATGCTAGATTCATATCCTTGGAATTGGAAGCATGATGTGTATGACTAGGCATACTTTATATGTGGTCTTTTGTATATTTCTGAATGTCACTCAGAAATAGAAGCATTTATGATTTCTGGTCACGTCTAAGTTCTGTCAGGCTTTTGGTGTCTGTTTTTGTTTCAGTAAAGGCTAAAGTTCAATAGTTCTACTCAGGAATGCTCGGCAAGTTGTTCAACCAGGTGAACAATATTTATTACAAAACATCTGGCTGCAACTTCAAGACCAGCTCCAGGAGTCGTTAGAAGTTCAAGGAAACTTTGAAATTTAACTGTGTGGCTGACAACCGGAATTTGATCTGCAAAGAATACCCAGGATCCTATTTTCCACGATTTATCATAAAGTTAGAGTTCTTCAAAGTTAGTAGTCTGCAAATCTCACAATCTAAATACTTTAAATAAGGAATTCAGAGCTCGATTTGTATAATTGGCATAAAAATAGTTTATTCTTCTTTAGGTTAGCTTCAACATTTATGTATTACTGCTTTCTTAAAATAAGAGGGTGAGTCAGTAATGAAAATCATAAAGGTACAAGAGAAATTGAAATAAATTTACAGTAGCAAACATAAAAGGGAAAAGGTATTTGACTGACCCTCACACGAAGTGTTCATAAGACACACTGTATTACTATGAAACAAAAACATGCAGCTCAGTGCACTTGGTGGTTCCTGCCTTACTTGCAAATGACTGTGTTGATGGACGGTGAGCTTATGATATCTCAGCTGGAGTAAAGGCCTACAAAGTGTGCATGCTGAGTTAAATATGTTGGATTGGGCCAAACCGACAACTTAGAACCAAGAGATATCTGTGTGTGTGTGTGTGTGTGAGTGTGTGTGTGTTTTAAACCTACTGTAATATACATAGACACACATTTTCTCTAATGAAATGGTCTTTTCTCATTTTGATTTCTTTCTACATTGTAAAACAATAGTGAAGGCATCCAATAATCTCCTTTGAACAGATGTGTCTGCTACTTGTGCTCTGTAAAGCCTTCATAAAGCCTCTAATCTGAGGTGATTTTTGAGGCTGGTAACTTTAAATGAACTTCTCCTCTGCAGCAGAGGTAACTTTTGGTTTTGCTTTTCTGGGAAGGTTTTCAGTAAGTTTCATTATTGTATTTGATAGGTTTGGCAAATGCACTTGACAATACTGTTCTTGCAAAACGACTTTCGCAGAACAACTAACCTTTATGTCTTTAAACAACGCTGACTGTTGTAGTTGTTGTTTCTTAATTACCTAATGTCACATGTGTTATTTCATAGTTTTGAAAACTCCAGCATTGTTCTAGAACGTAGAAAATAAATCACATATATATCTGAGACAGAAACATTTACAGACATTTGCAATGGACCAAAAAAAAAGCATGAGGTGTAAAATAGTCAAACTGATTAAGGACCTAACACAGCACAACTGAAAACATTGGGGTAGTAAACCACTGATACGATGTCAAAACAAATAAAAGTGGAAGATGAACGCAATGTTGTGTGCTGGAGGGGAATCCTTTGCAAATCCCCGTGAAATAAATGCATTCCAGGTTCCATCATCTTTCATTTAGTTTCATCAGAGTGTCTTAAGTACAATGAGGCAAAGAAAGAAAAAAAAAAAGTGATTTTTTTTTTCCTGAGCCCAATAATCATCAATGGGTGTGTTATATTGTTGGATGTTGATGGAGCAGTAATCAGTTTCAACAATGAGTCTAAAAGTAAAATGCAATATGATCTCACAGCAGACATGATCTTCTCTGACTCCCCTCATTAGCAGTGTGTGCTTTGGTTTAAGCACTATGCAGGTCTGGTTGAGCTAAGCTGAGTTATTACCCCAGACAGGTGTCTCCCTCTCATTCACAGTCCAGCACGGCCCCTACTTGCAATCATTTCACGCTCCGCAACACCAAATGTGAGTAGAACAAGAGCAGAATAATTGCCTGGCTGAAATTCACCTTGTTTTATAACCGCAGTTAAACCAACATTCGTCAGAGGATGAACAAATTACAGCATACACAATTTCTTACTTTTTTTTTTCCTGTCTACAGCGTGTCCATTTATCATTAAGATACTAAATAGATTCAATTCAGAACCCATCATAAACACAAACAAACAAACTGAAAAAACTATCCTTATAATAAATGTTATGTATTATGTTCCTTACGAACATGAAAGTAGATAATTAGGTTTTGTACTTGCTTTTCGGTTCACTATTTCTGGTGCGGATGTTTGTGTGATGGGAATGACTGGGTGAAATTGGAAAACTCTCACAACTTAGATGAGGTGAGTGAATTTAAATGTGAACTTGATTTTATTTTCTATCAAAGTTCTAAGGAAACAATAGTGTTGTAGAAGTCAGTTTTACTTTAAGATGAAAAATGGTGGTGGTTTGTACAGAACACCAGTATGCCCATCTTCCTCTTCTGTACCTAGCTGATGTATGGAGGAGAGGGTTAAGTTTGATTCATTCTTCACTGGTTTCATGCCGAGGGTTTACAGGCCTATGGTAGGGGATCAACACTGCTCCTGTTTCAGCCAGCTTTGGGACCATCCATGGCGGTGTTAGTAATGGATGAAAAGATCTTTAGTCAACAATACTGCAATAAAACATGATACTATTATTATTATTATTATACAATGCATTGTTTTCTTGGGCGGCATGGTGGCTTAGTGATTAACACCTCCAGAGTTCGGGTTCGATTCCAGCCTCTGTGTGCATGGAGTTTGCATACGTATGCAGATTAGGCTAATTGGCAGTCCCAAATTGCCCGTAGTATGTGAATGACTGTGTGTTTGTGTGTGTATGTGGGTGTTCCCTGTGATAGATTGGCACCCTGTCCAGGGTATACCTCGCTTTGTGCCCTAAGTCTCCTGGGACCCTCCAGGTCCCCTGCGACCCTGTATACAGGATAAAACGGGGAGACGAAATGAAACGAGACATTCTTGTCAACCTGTTTGCTTAAAGGTTTTCTCTATCAGCACTCGCAACTAACTCAAGTGAAGACTGTTTAATTTCCTCTCACTTAAACAAGTCCGGCAACTTTCAAAGAGAATAGCCATTAGCACCCGAGATGAATCACTGATCTGCAATTTGTCTGATGAGGATGCATATCCTATAAATACTGTTCTCAGCTGGTCTAGATGAGTCATCTGGTTCAGGGGTGTTGCGCTGCTGTCTTAGCCCACAAGAACAACACTCAGACACGCCAAGATCCTGGGGGATACTAGATAAATTACAGCCCCTGCGGCCCAGGCGTGTGGACGCCGTGGACAGCGAGGCCCACACACTTCCCTCTAGCAGTGAGTGGGTGCCAATTAATATGTCTAGGCAATTGGCTATGCTGGTAGGCTTAGATCTTGGCATGAATGATGCCTGAGAGAGCATGTGATGACAGTAGGAGTACAAATTTGAACAGAAAAGATGTTAAACCCGGGACTTGTGTGGGCCATGATGGCTGAAATGTACTGCTTGTTTTTTTTCATTCTGCGTTCTTTAGTGAAATGAAATGCTCTATAATTATCAGTAATCATGCTCACTAAACAGCGTTATAACAGGAAGGATTATGTTCTTGCAGTTATGTTAATTATACAACAGTATGTTTATGATTGCAATTAAAATGGTAATAGTTTTCGTCAAAATTTGTAAAACTTAAGTAAAGAATAAATCATGATGAGGAATGCTGTAAAAGGAACATCCCAGAGTTAATTATTCCTCTTATACCACAGCAACTTGGCCTCAGTAAGCTGGTACTGTACAGTATGTATCCAAGACCAATACAGTATGTTGTCATTTTTATGCATTTATAGTTATATTACAGAGTGGGCTATGGTGGCTCAGGCTGATAAGGCTCTAGGCTGTTGATCTGAGGATCGGGGTTCAAGCAGCCAAAATACAGTTTATAGTTATGTTACAGATTCCTTCCAATAATAATAATAGTAATAATAAAAATAATGAAATCTCACAAGAAAAGGTTACAACTACAAATTTGGGAGTCCATTCATGAATATTAACAGTAAGTCTCTGTTGTCACTGTTGTTACTGTTATATAACATTAAGTTAAATTGAGAATTCAGTAGCACTATGGCATCACATGATATAAGCAAATCCCCATGATCTTATTTTTTTAACTCCTTAGATCTTTATCTGTAAATGTGTTTTGCTTCAAATTCCCAAAAACGATTACAGATCATTTTATAAATTTACCCAAAAAGCTTTATCAGTGTTTTATTTGAAGCAAAGGATTAACATATCTTGTTGTTGTTGTTGTTTTCTATTGTATTTTGTCAAATCCAAGATTATCCCTAAAGCGTTGTATGATTGTGAGATGGAGCTAGGGCACTCTAGTAATGAGAACAGGTCTATAGTTACTTACTGATGGATGGGCCTTTAAAAGGATGTCAAATTTATCTGATGGATTGGGATGCCAAGTGATTGAAGATGCTCTGTAGGCTTTAAGGGGCTGACTTCATAATGGATACGCTTTAAACGGTTTATGTGCACAGTATAGATCATTGATATTTACTGATTAATTTTTATGGAGATTGGAATTGTTAAAGATGAGCGAGGCTCATATGACATACAGTATGTGAGAAGTGAAATGTATCAGTGTTTTAAAAATCTTAAAATGTAATGTAAAAATGCAACAAAGAAATGCAGTTCTATGTCCCTCAGCTGAAAATATTTGATACTAGGATCTGGCCCAATTATTATTATTATTTTTTTTTTTTCACAGAATGGATTTAACATATTTTCCATTCAATTCCAAAGGTTTCTAATATAAAGCTTTTCCATATGATGATCTATTTGCTCCTATTACAAATGGTCCAATTAGGCTTTAATGGTGTTCCTGGCTTTTATTGTATAATAGCACATTATAAAATATTTCCTGTACGAATACATTACTTTTACTTACTAATGCTTTTGTTCTCTTGAGCATTTTAATTTCTTATTTGGTCAATTACTCCAACACTAGATTTGAGGCCTGAGGCCCTGGAGAGGGCTTGGCATGAGGACTGTGGCATAACTTGTGCAGGGGCCTATAACAGAGTTTTTCTCAGGAGATAAATCATAGCTTAGCATGGGAACTGGAATGGACCTGGGCATGGCAACTGATCCAGCACTGGGCTAGGGAGCTGAAACTGGAGTGGTGCTGGGCATGCTGATTGGGTCAGGGCTTAGCATGGGTGTTGTATCAGGTCTTAGCTGAGGTTAAGACTTGAGCTTGGAACAGGAACCCGGAATATACAAGGGAACAGAACAGACCACCTCATGGGCTTACAGGTCAGGCCAGAACATGAAAGGTGCAGCCTTCAAAGCCATCGGGTAATGTCAGCTTGATGCCATTAAAGCCGATGTGTGGAGCATGCATGACGTTTTCAAAGCTGGAGTGCAGAGCAAACATAATGACATCAAATTAAGAGTGCAGAGCAAGTGCAGCATCATTGAAGCTAGGGTCCGGAGCAAGCACAACAACAGTGAAGTCGGGTGGGGAGCAAGCACAACATTTTTAAACCTAGGTAATGGTGAAATTGCAATGTCCTTAAAGCCAGCTGATGGAGCCAGCAGGTTGCTGGGGTTTGCTGTTATGATGCAGGGCTTAGCTGAGATGGTGCAGAGCATGGCTCCAGTGGATCATGCCATGTGTAGTGTATAGGGCATAATTTGGGCACAAAAGGGCATAGCTCTGATAATCGATAGTGTGCAGCCAGTGCTGTTAAACTGTCTTCACAGTCTCACATTTGCACACTGTGCCATCAGTGTTTGCTTGGCACTGAGTATGAGAAGGCTTCTCAAACTGGACAGCTTAGTGCTACTTGCCAAAAGGCTTGCAGCATAGTGTGGGCAGAGAGCCCACCTATATCATGCTGTCTGTCTGTCTGTCTGTCTGTCTGTTTATTTTAGAAAATATTCACATTCAGTATCACATTTTCACCCATGCACTAACACATAAACTACGCCAACTCATACTTTATTCAGTCATAAATGCAGATTACTGTATATTCAATGTGTAAAATAACTGAACTGACAGCCTGGAGTGCTGCATCATTACAGATGTGAATATCACTGAAGTCCATTAGACACAGTGAATCACCATTAAACCACCAACTATTAAAACAAGGTCATCATTAGAGACGACCAATCTTCAAAAAAACAACAACCTTCAACCATGTCTAGTCGTTGAACTATCTGTTAAACCATCCATTATGTGGAAACTGAAATACCATTATTAACCTCTGGAAAGCATTAGAAAAACAAACAGGAACCAATTTAACCCATGATTGCTTTTTCTTTTCTGAAGGGTCAAGTGTGTTTGCGATGTGCAAGAGCAAGGTGATGCATTCTGCCCTTGAGCAGCAGTGTCAGGTTGCATTACGGATGCTAAACCTCAGGAGAGGAGTGTGTGATTGCAGGAGGGCTTTTGATTATGTGGGATTAAAGTTCTTTTTGTTTTTCATTAAAGTGTTTCATGCTGTCACGGCATCAAAGCACATTTCCATGGTCCTTGGGGTAAAGTATACAAGCATGCAGGGTTCACGTGAGAGGCTGCCTGGCTCAATGTGAGCTTCTCGTTAATGTGTCACTGAGACGCTGAATCTGTCCATTTTTCTGTCCATTCCATTCTTTGAAATGATTTGAAAATGGCATGAGATAAAATGCATTTCAGTAGGCATTCAGTTTCGTGTTTGCATAATTCATAACACAATCTACTGACCAAGCAGTAAAGCCGAAGCATTAAAAACAGCTGTAATGCTCAGCTCAGAAAGAATCCAAGAAACCAATATGTACTACAATATAAGAATTTATTAATTGCAAAGAGTGCATTGATTTGCATGCACATAGGCTGCTCCGATCTGTTTTGGTTTTTATAATCAGCAGCTTTAGGAGTTTGAAGTGAGATTAGTAGGGTTTATCTGATCTGATATGAGAAGAGATACCATGATATACTGAAAAATTCTGTTGCGCTTTTAAAGGCAATTAAAGGCAACATAATTAAAAAAAAAAAATCTTACAGAGAAAAGAAACTCTTTTTATACAGAGCAATTTATAATGGCACAATTCCAGCAGAAAAAAATAAAAATTTAAGTGTTATGTATGTACAAGAAAATAAATCCTGCAGCTTATTTTGGTGTTAAATGATGCATGTGCATTTGAGGTTAAAAGTTTAGAGACACCATAGCTGAAAATATTCAATCATGGTTCTTCACAACTTCACACATTGACTATTTACATGCATTTATTTTTGGCAAGTCAATTAATTCCAGTGGTGGGCGGAGGACACAAATTCTGTTCTTGAGTAAAAGTAGGGAAACCCTAAGTAAAATATTAATCAAGTAAAAGTACAAGTCCTACATTTACATTTCTGATTATGATTTCAGATACCTGCCACATGACTGAACTTTTCCGAAAGGGAATGCGAATCACGTAATTGCATAAATCAGTCAGCGG
Organism: Clarias laeviceps; assembly: GCA_030014305.1. Lineage (NCBI taxonomy): Eukaryota > Metazoa > Chordata > Actinopteri > Siluriformes > Clariidae > Clarias > Clarias laeviceps. The sequence goes on along the minus strand of JAQMYJ010000036.1, from coordinate 10,504,693 downwards.
GTGTTAATACTACACACCACTGTGGTTTTGGAACACAACACCATGCAGAAATGAAGTGAAGTACTGTAGAAAGTAGAGACATTTGTTGTAGGATGTAGTGGAGTGAAAGTAAAAAGTATCCGCTAATAATGAAGCTACTTACGTAAATTACAGAGATGCAAAATATTCACTTAAGTACATGTACATAGTTACCTTCCACCTCTCATTAATTCTACATCTACTTTGCTTACATCAAAGATAATGTTTAAAAATAATGAGATTTCAGCTTTAATGAAATGTATTAGTAATTTAAGAAGAATTGTTACAAGACTTGACATACAGTATATACTGTATATATAGACCTTGATACTCTGTGAAAAACTCCCAGGTTTACAAAAAAAAACATTCAACTGAACACAAGAAGCAACAACAAATAATCTGGCGAAAAAGTTGAAGGCACCATGTGCTGTACCTCCACCATTTTAATCACTATAGTCTAAAAGGATGTGATGAAAGTAAGAAGCCCCTCCTCCAAGCATGGCATGAAAATACCAGACTGCAGGTCATCAACAGGCTTTTGGAAGAGTCAGATGGAACAAAAATGAATCTGTTAGGCCATACCTATCACTGCTTGGTATTGAGGGAAAAAATAGGCATTTAATCCAAAGAACACCATGGGATCATCACTTTAGAAAATGAAGAAAGAGTCTTTAGAAACACTCTACAGGACTTACTGCATGGTATGAAATGTGCAGAGTTACTGTATAAAAATGCCTAGGTTTTACACTTTTACCTTATTGAGTTCATGCCTACATTATGCCAAATATTGGTTAAAAATAAACACTACAAGACACTATCTTGAGCAAGTAATCAACTCCAGGGTGGCAACATTTACACACACGGCAGCATCACTTCACCCTGCCACTGATGATTATCCTGTAATCCGTAGTAAAATATAAAGCAAATGTCATTCTATAAACTACTTGCAGTCTGACACACACACACACACGCACACACACACAGAGCCTGTAATGAGGTTTCCTAGCTGAAGCACAGTATAGCACATGTAAGTATTATTGGTTTGGCCATACATCACACTTCTCTTCAAACCTCCAAACATTTAAAAACCTGAAACTTGTGTGTAATGTTACTCTCCACCCAGTCGTTTCATTTCCCAACTGGAATTTAGTGTTGAAGTATTCAATTGCTATAATCAATGGCTCTACAGCTGTTTTGTGTGTGTGTGTGTGTGTGTGTGTGTGCTGTTATTGCAGGTCATGGAACATGTGACTGTGGTAAGTGCCTATGTGATGACGACTGGTTTGGAGAAGCCTGTCAGTACCAGGAGAACTGCAAGCTCTCCAAACGAAAAAGCAAAGACCTGTGTCGCAATGCTCATGGCGTGGTGTGCTCCAATGCAGGTGAGGGAGAGTGTATTATACTGTACCTGCAGCTTCTAAAAATTAGTATGGGATACTGTCCATCTTCTCCCACCATCTAAGTCATCCAGCTGTGTTTTGCCTTATGAATTATTAGTAACCTTCATAAGAATAAGAAAAAGGGCCTATGTAAAACCTAAACCATCTTATATTAAATATGGAAAATGATACACAGTTTTATTTAATATTTAATATACAGGATATACAAGGTTTATCCAGACAAATTCCAGCCATTGTTAATATAACGAGAGAACAGTTTGCATGACGTCAGTGTTACCTGGCAGCCAAGGAGAATGGACTGGAATGCACATCCGTGACCAATGATGACCTCACTGTACTAGTCAACGGGCTGCTAGACATCTTTGAGTGGGAATATGTACTGTGTGGTCATTGCATTCAAAATGACTAAGCAAGTAAAGCAATAAATCTCCATCAACTTTTGCTTGAACATTCCTCGGCGGAAACTATTTGAATGATTCAGAAGGATTTCGGTGGCAATGCACAAATAATAGTGCAAAAGCGTGGCACAAATGCTTCAAAAATTTTTGAGGATCTGTTAAAAAGTTGAAAGTGATGCACGTTTTGGAAGGCCTGCAACAAGCAGAACATCTGAAAATGTTGAACAGGCTGTGATTGATTGTACAAAAACTTGAAGCATAATTATGAGTTTATTTCATATAATCCAGTTTTTAAATGCCTGGATACTTTACATACAGACCTCATATATACAGTATATTGCAGTTTTCAACAATATGTTAAAAGTATCAGCACACTTGTAATTAATATCTCCTTATGCTCTGTTTAGCAAAAAAAAAAAAAGCTTTATAGATGTCTCTTCGAACAGCATTCATTACAGAACAGACTAAATGTTTAGGTTTGATTTCATAATGCTATTGAATTCATAATGCTATCAATTTTTTACAAAACCCTGATTAATGATCCACCATATTCTGACATTGAGTATCCGAGGCTTCTCTCTGTATTATTTACATTTTGTTGCCAAAATCTTGATGCCATTTTTATTCAGAATTTTTTTTTCCGATCTCACCTGCAAAAAACATGGCTTGGTTAATCCATGTAAACAGCATTATAAACATTTTAGATTTAAGGTCTTAAATTACTTTGAAACCTGACAACTTAAGGAATCAAATAAACATGTGCAATTCTGAAATTGTCATCTAAGGATTTTTCTTTGCCTCCCTCAGCATCTCATTACTGTGTGGGAGGTCGGTATGCTCATGGGTCCAATTTCTGGTAAATACTGCAGAACTTTTTATGACCCCATTTGTGTGCTTTTCTTGTCTACACGATATGCATTTAAATATATTTTTAAGGGTGTCAGTCATTTTGGCACATCTTTTTTTTTGAAGGGAGAGAGAAAAAAAAATAATATAACATTTTTTTAATCATTGCAAATGTTTTTGCTGTACATTTGCATATTTTTCTAATAGGTGCCAATAGTTATAAGTTATAAGCACCCAAACGCACTACATTTATTTATTAATTTTTTTGTGATTTGTGTTAAAAGCCTTCGATTAATTGCATACTTTAAAATGATTACAGTGATTCATACACTTCAAAATACAAAATAGCACTGGAACACGCTTTCATGATTAAACATCTGTTTGGTGTTTACTTACTTTAGCTTTTAATTGCCTTATTGCAATTCACCCTTTTATACTAATCATGATCTTTATCTTGAAATGTTGTGTAGTCGTGGAAATTCCCTTGCATGCACATATGAGATGCGTTCCCATTATATCTGAATAATAACAAGGCCGACAAACTTAGGGTTGTAGTCATAATGACCTTGTTCATGACCTTTTTTGAGGGTGAAGACCCAGCTGTCACACCCCTGCTGCTGCACCTGCCTCTGGTTTGTTAAGCTCCACATTATCTGAACCCATTAATGTTCCTGCATAGAATGGAATATTCTATAGGACTATAAAACGAGGTTTAGGTAGATTTACTTTAAAACAGATTTAATGCTGAACACTCTTAATTTGGTTCTTTATGTATTTTAAAATTCTTGACATTACTTAGTTGCTCGATTCTGTTACATTACAAGCCTTAATCACCTACAAATTGGATATAAAGAGATAGCTAGTACTATTTAACCCAGACCAGCTAACCCAGAATAGATAGGTAGTGGTAATGTACATCATTGCTCCATCTTCAAATACAGTATGCTCGGTGCCGTCACATGATCGTGAGGGAACACATGATGTAGTAAAATTAAAACATTCAAGCAAGTTTGTAGTTAAATAGTAGCAAATCATATGAATTTAGACAGTAAGATGTATTAGTAAAAGTAACAAACCATCTAGTAAGTCTTATAGTCTTTTAGTAAGAAATAACACATGCACTGCTAGGAGTTTTAGTTGGCGAATACGTTTCAAACTTTTGAGCATGCTTAAATCACTGATGAGATGCTCCAAGAGATATCACTGATTGATATGATCAATAATATCTCTAATTTAATAATTTAACACAATTTCAGGCTCGTACCAGTTTAGAGTCAAATCTGGTACGAGCCTGAAATTGTGTTAAATTATTTTTATTTTTTTTGAAAAAAAATAACTACTGTTTTTTTTTTTCTTTTGTGTGTTAATATGAGGTAGCACCTCCAGTTGCTTCCCACACTATGTGACTGTCAAGTCTTCCTTCTATCTCCTGTGTGTGTGTGTGTGTGTCCAACAGGAACATGTCACTGCGGCAGCTGCATTTGCCACAATTCTGATGGCAAAGGTCTCATCAGTGGCCCTTACTGTGAGTGTGATGACAGCCAGTGTCTAGACGAGGATTCAGGGGAGGTTTGTGGAGGTACATATCCTTTATCATCCGTGTCTACTTCACTCTTTTCATCCCGAACATCATACTAACAATATTTCAGGGGCAATTAAATTGCTTTTGTACCACAGCAGTGTTGGCTTCTATTGATCAGTAGGTGTTGATTAATTTTCTGTAACAGCTGGCCTCTGGCACTAGTTCTGGCTGTATGTACATAAATGACAGGTTATTAATAATGCTCTCATTCTAATACATTATTGTGTCAATAGAAACTACTACTTCACAGGGACATACAATATACGGCAGACAGTTCACATAATACTACTGTACTGCTATTACAGTACTACTAATAATACTACTACTACTAATAATAATAATAACTTTAAAAATGTAAAAGAAATGTGTTGTTTAATAAGGAAGAAAGTTAAATGATTGATATAGTAAATAATTTATTTAAAGTTTAAGTAGTGTCGATTAAGATTAGATGTCTTTGTGTAATAATAATAATAATAATAATAATAATAATAATAATTAAATTGTCCTACTGACTTCAAGAGAAAAAAGGATAGTCTTGTGAAGAAAATATTGTATATATCTTATATAGCTCATATCACATGCATGATAAGGAAAAAAAATGTATCAAAGTGTACAGTAGTTGTTCAATATAAAACAAAAGACATTAAATATAACTACAAATAAGAAACAGTATGTAATGCTGATTAATGAATTACCAGTGGCTTTTAAGTCAAACTGGGTGATGAAGACAGAAGGATTTCTTGTAAATGAAGGCATAAAATCAATTGACATTTACTTCAAGCCTGGTATGCTGATGAGACTCTTAGTTGCAGTAAAACAGTTGAATGATGCAATCAAGTAAAAAAAAAGCCTGTACATCCGTGACTGATGATCCCAGCCAAGGTGACTCGGTTCCCAATGCAGCTGTTCCCCTTAACATCCCCTAACAATGGAACACCCGATCAGTGAAAATTGAAAGTTAACTTTTTGTCAACTTGCAGAAGAGATGCATCTGTCTGTGAGAACTGTACACCCAATCATTCATGAACACCACATGAATACCATGTGCCTGACCTCGTGCCAGGATATTTTCATAAGTTTGGGCCATTAAAGGAGTTTCAGGAGGCCAGTGTTTCAGATGTGAAGCAGGTTCAATCCAGCACCCTGGACCACATTTTACCTTGATGGTATCCAAGTGAAAAACTCTACAGAGAAATAAAGGTAGATTTTACTCTCATCAAAACTCCCGGTTTGACTTAAACACCCCTCATTTTAATTACAGTATAACACACCACCTCATTTTGGATTATTTTCCTAGAACAGCATAGCCTGTCGTGTTTTGTTTCCCACATAAATTACATTGTTAAACCTTTATTCCACTGTAGTTGAATATCCCTGTCATATCATATTACACTGACAGGGACTCCCGGCTTTTTAAAACTCAGTCGCTGTGCAAATAACCTAATTTGCTGGGGGAAAAAAATAGAAAATAATATCACAGGTTTTATAATACATACTTGATTAGCATAAGGATGAGATTAAGGTCAGGTACTGAATACTTTCAGTCAAGATACTATTTATATACTTTTTTTTGTGATATTCATTTTTCACTGGGAAAACGTTGTTATATATTACAGCAGTGTCCTTAAACAAAGCTTTAAGGGTACACTTTCCTATGTAAAAGATATAGACAAAAAGTTGAAAAGATGATGGGTCCATAGCACAAGGAATTGTATAACATATACATGTATTTCCAGTCAAAAGTTGGGACACACCTTCTAGTTCAATGGTCTTTTTTATTTTGAGTACCATTGACACTGAGATGTGTCTTCTGCGTTAGCTCTGTAAAGTGTTCATGCTCTTATAAGAGCCAGGGTTTTCAAGGGCGTCTGCTCTTGAAGAACCTGTTATTATTAGCTCTCGCCACATGGACTCACCTCTTATAAGGATGGACTGTTGTTTTTGCTTAATTACATGATTTCATATGTCATGTTTCATAGTTTTGATGTCTTCAGAATTGTTTTACAGACTGTACTGTACTTCTGCTGTCCAATAGTTTTTAATGCATTATAAATAAAATGAATCATTTTAATGTAGAAAACATGAGCTTAAAAAAGCAGTTGCAACTTTGTTGTTGAATGTGGGCTGCTATTATAAGGACAGTGGCTTCCATTTTGCCAAGGTTAATTATATCTAATAGAGATAGGCACCTTATACACTCTCAGAGGCTTTGCAGCCCCAGTTGGTCCACTTCAATTAACTACATTATGTGTTAATTTGGGAAATGGGTATTCTGTTTTGCTACTGGGGCTTTAAAGAAGACAGTCATTCAAATGCTTTGAAGCTTTCTGCAAACAGAGTTTGAATTTAAACTGCATTCAAATGACTGGCTACATACAATGCACTGTTTTCTTTGGGGTGACAAGATAATATTAGGCAGCCATGCAACTCAACTGGCGGTGGTGTTTTTTCTCTCTCTCTCTCTCTCTCTCTCTCTCTCTCTCTCTCTCTCTCTCTCTCTCCTGTCATCTTTGGTTGCAGGCCATGGAATGTGTTACTGTGGAAACTGTTACTGCTCGGCTGGTTGGCATGGAGATAAATGTGAATTCCAGTGTGACATCAGCCCATGGGAAAGCAAGCGGAGATGCAAGTCTCCAGATGGCAAGATCTGCAGTAACCGAGGTTTGTTGTCTAATGCAGTACCATCCCGGTTCTGCATAGGTAGCTGATCGAGGTGATATTGCAGCGATCCTGTGCTGTTATTGCAGAGGTACAGTAGAGGGGTTTTCCTGAGAGAAGACGCGCAGGCTGTGTTTGGTGTAGTGCCACATCCCAGCCTCTTACTGCATAAGTAACTCTAGCTGACAGGTATAGATGAGAATTGGGCCCATCTTGGATCTGTTCCCAGACTAGTGCTGTAAGTGGAAGAGAAAAGTCAGGAAAAAAGATGGGCTAAAAGAAAAAAAGAAATCTTTCAGGGAATTAATAGCAAATAATTACAAGTGAATGATTTGGTAATTAGTCGCTGCTGTGATGGGTGAAAATGTTTGGCCTGACACTATATCACACTTATTTTTGCAGTTCAGAAATAACACACCGAACAACAGAACTAGCAAGTAAATATTGTATGCATTACTCAATACAAATAGTCATAGTGTACATGCAGAAAATGCAAAATGCACACACTTTTCTTTATACCTATGCAGAACATTTAAGCCATCGGTTCTGAAGTATTCTGATTTCTGCAGTGGGAATTGATTCTGACAGGCAGTCTTTTGCAAAATGTCATGAGCATGGTTTATGCAGTGCCGGTAGCGCCTAACTAATCAGTGAAATCGTGTTGTAACTGAGAGAGAAACACTCTCACTCTTTCTCTTCCTCTGTCTTTCTCATCATTAGATGCTTGATGGGTGAGATTTATATAAAGAGATCAAAACAGTGCGAGGGAGGTTGGTCTGCCCAAATCCAGAGAGGTACAGTAGCTGAGTGGCTAAGACATTGGACTTCTGATGAGGAGGTCATGAGTTCAAATCCAAGCACTACAAAGCTGCTGATGTTGGACCTTTAAGCAAGGCACTCAACCATCAACTGCGCGGTTGTACAGTATAAATGAGATATATATCAGTCATTCAGGAAAGGGTCATCCACCAAATACCATGAATGTAATTCTGGATTGATTCATGCACATTTCACAATCATGGACATGTGTCCACTGTAGCCTCCGGTTCATGTTCTTAGCTGAAAGAAGAGGAACCGAAAGTGGTCTCCTAAAGGTTCAGCATGCTGTGCATTCTGAGATGCTCTCGACAATTGTAAAGAACACTTATTTGAGTTGACTCATGTCAGTTCAAACCAGTCTAATCTATCCTCCTCTAACCTCTCTCATCAGCAAGGCATTTCTGCTGAACATTGAACAAACAACCATGCTAAAATCAATGAGATTAAATCTTTTCCCATTCTGATGTTTGACGTCAACATTAACTAAACCTCCTGACCTGAATCTGCATGATGTTATGCCCTGTTCTGCTGCCACTGATTCTGATTAGCTGATTGGATATGGGGTGCTGGTGTTCCTATTAATGTGGTGAAGAATGTATATTACTTTGGACGGAACAATTGGGATGTAAATACAACTGAAATGCACTTTTATTCAAAATGCAAAATACAATTTACTGTACTTGTTTAAAGATACGTGAGACGTCCATGAAGCAATGTAGGAAATCTAAACAGACTGAAGGCAGTTGATATAGATTTAAGTTTGCCATATTTTTTTTTCTGTTCCAGGGCAAAATGGAAGCTCTTTCTCACTCTTCAGCCTCTTCTATTTTAGTATTCTATTCCCAGGCTTCAATTACCTATTCTACTTTGCAGTTGATAGCTCTCAGTGGATCGCTGGTATCTAGTTAAATGCCAGCATCCTTTTTACATTTAGCCATTCAACCTCTCAGTCCCAGAAATAGCTTATTCATTAAATGGAAAACTGAAGTGTCAACAGCCTTATGTTCATACCTATTTTAAAAATTTCAGCTCAGGACAAATGCTGTAAAAGTTGCGTTAAAAAAATAAATGTACAAATATTTATGCCATCAAATTGGCAGCTATAAAAAAGTATAACGGTCAATATACAAGAGCTTTTGTACCAGCCCGCCGAATTCAGAATCACTCTAGATTGGATAAACAAAATTAAAATGGTGATCTTACACTTATTCAGAAATGCACCCTGGATGGCACACAGGTAAATTGTGAAGACACCAAACACTTATTGACTCTTAAAGAGAATTTAAAGAAGTCGATCCACCTACCTAATGGAAGGAAACTCATTTGGGTAGAATCTGCAACAATGTCACCCACTTTGCGCTCTGCAGTCAGCCTGTCGTTATTTACAAAAATACACTTGTAAATGCACACCAAATAAAAATGTGCATTCTCTGAGTACACATGGGATACAAGGTTATTGCAGGTCAGACCAGTGGCAGCAGCAGAATGAGGCTGGCAGATGGCAGGGCTATCCGTGTGCCCTCTCTTCACTGGAGCAGATGAGAGAAAATGGGATTTTGAGTAGTGTAGCAGCTTGGCTCATGTGCATCCAAGTGGAGGTGTTTCCCTTGACTCTGTTTCTCCACAAAACTGTTCCAGAAAATTTGCGAGATATGGCTGAAGCCACTGCTCTCCTTCAACAACGTTTCACTTATTTAGACAAAAACGCATTCTCTGCATGACTAATGTCTTGTTATTTGACAAGACATTAGCTGTCACCTTGCACCTCCTGGGTCTGGGTTCAATTCCTTCCTTAGAGTCGGTTTGCATGTTCTTTCCGTGCTTAGTGGGTTTCCTCCGGGTGCTCTAGTTCAGTTCCCTCCCACAGTCCAAAGATCCAGATCCATCCAGAGTGTACCCTGCCCAAAGTCCCCCCACCCAGGATAAAGCGGTGTAGACAATGAGTGAGAGAGTAAAGCATGATATGCAGTAACTACTGTATTATGCACTATTTATTATTCAGTATTCTACAGTTTATATGGTAGAGTGAAAAACATGTGCAGTGTGACACGAGTGACAAATGCAAGCATGGGGCCACTCATAGGCCCTAAGATATTACAGGGTTAAAAACACAAGCCCGAATGGACAGAAATGATCTGAGATGGTGTTTGGGACATTGTATCTTTTAAACCATTTGGTTTAGTATACTCTTCAAAATGTCTTCATAAAGTTTTAAAACTTCACTTCAAGAACAAAGCATATACTCAGTATTCCATTGTTCTGTTTTTCTTGTCAGGAACATGTGTCTGTGGAGAATGCACCTGCTATGATGTAGATCCATCAGGAGACTGGGGTGACATCCACGGAGACACATGCGAGTGTGACGAAAGGAGCTGCCATGACACATATGACAGATACTCAGACGAATTCTGCTCTGGTAAAACAAGCATGGTGGTTTTTTATGTGTTAATTAGGTTTGCTAATATTGTCAGATAAAAGTTTTCAAACTATGTGGCATTTTAAAAGTAACGTTGGGGGCGTTTATAGGAAAAATGGTGCCTGCATAAGCCCGTTATGACAACGGATAACATTCAGAGCATTTATCTAGACTCAAGTTGACATTTTGGTTGTAAATGGTTGTGTTGTGAAATTTACCAGGCTGACATACATCAAGTACATCAAAATGACTAATGATTTAGCTTAATTACTGGAGTTTTTGTTGTTGCATTGTCTGAAAAGATTAAACCATACAGTATTTTGCATTGACATGGTCCCAAAGATAGGGACCCTCCAGGAAACTGTACATTTCCAGTGAAATCCAAAACTGAATCATTAGTTTAGAATTGAATGAGTTTAAAATCCAATGATTTAAAAAAAAATAGGCAATATTTTAAAAGACTTATTTTCAGTCAGAGAACCAGTACTACCAGGGATTGTAAATAAGCTATTGATTTTCTAGCACAAATTTAGCCTACATTAATGCATGGTCATGTGACCTTAGTAATAAGCCACAAGCCCTGCAAGCACTTATAATAAAGGGCAAAATAATCATTATGCATTAAAAGGAGGTGCATGTGATATGCATGGAATTTTCAGTCGGAAAATCCACTCACTGTGATTTATACAAATATCACTCCAAGTGAATCAGTCATTTTAGTTAACAGACATACTGTACCTTATGCCTAGAAATCATATCCTGTCTGAATATGAAAAAATTTTCAGTTCAGTTCAATGCTATTTATATAGCGCTTTCAACAATGGAAAATGTCACAAAGCAACGTTACAGAAATAAAAAAAAAATATGGATATAAATTAGAAAAATGTAAGGACAAGTTTCTGTATAAATTATAACTATCAGCTTGATTCTGATGAGCAAGCTGGGGGTGACAGTGGCAAGGAAAAACTCCCCAAAAGGAGCCATGAACCACAACCTTGAGACGAACAAAACTCAAAAATGGACCCCATCCTCATTTGTGTGATCCCATAAATCAATCCCTGCGATTTCTGTGTGCTATAAGAATGAAAGTTTAATTACATAACAGGAAATGTTTTAGAGTTGATCTAAAGTCCACGTTTGTTCATTTAGAGTCAGAAAAACAATACTGTATATATACAGTAACTAATTTTGATGTCATAGCTCTGCTGTGATCTGAAAGGAGAACCACAGAGGATAAGATTAAATGTAGTTTTAAATGGCAAAGGAAACCCACATAGCGTTTAGACAGTGAAATGGCTGTTACTTAGAAAACCTTGACTGTGCAACAGGTTAAACATGCTAAGTGCTGGGTACAGTACACACAGCTGCATCTTCTTCTCCTTCGGCTGTAGCCTTTCAGGGGTCGCCACAGTGAATCATCTGCCTCCATCTAACCCTATCCTCTGCATCCTCTTCTCTCACACCAACTAACTTCACGTCCTCTCTCAATACCTCCATAAATCTCCTCTTTAGTCTTCCTCTAGACCTCCTGCCTGGCAGTTCCAACCTCAGCATCCTTCTACAGATATATTCACAAGCTCTCCTCTGAACTACCTCAATCGGGCCTCTCTGACTTTATCTCTAAAACATCTATCTATTGCAAATAAAATAATTTTTTTAATGTATCATAGTTGACTGATGAAACTCATCACAATTACGTGACACTGACATAACGAAACTGCACTGTGCTAAGCTACAAAGCCACAGTACCCGACTGCAAGTCTGCTTGGAAATTTCCATAACTCAACCTGACAAAAATCTAGGTCACTTAACTCATGCTATGTTAACTCAATGCCAAAAGTGATTAAAAGTGGATTATTTCATGAAAGGCTTATGCAGGGGTCATGCAGTCTTGTGACCACACTATATTATAAATAGTTTGGCTTAATGAATCAGGACATTATAACATAACGAGTATCAATTAATTATCTGAAATAGTAGGCAGATTTAGATCTGTGGTGAAAATACTGGATTTGGTTACAACAATAAGGGTGGGCCCGTACTCCGTCCATGTGACATTCAATCCTCCCTTACTCCTCCTTTAGTAAACACAGGGCTGCTGTATTAGCCTGAGCTCACAGATGTGAGACAAGAAAGAAAAACATGCGCACATCTGCATTTAATATTGCGGCATAACTCAGCGGTCAGGACTATGTGTTTTGCATGCAGTGGAAAGGTGGAGCAAACTCGGGAGGAGTAAAGTTGCATATAAACCCTCAAAAATAATATGCAGTCATATGTATTGTAATTTGCTGTGCCGGTCTCCAGAGTACAGTCGCAGCTTATTTTGCATCCTTCATTGCTTCTGTAGGCCGCGGACAGTGTAACTGCGGGAGGTGTGACTGCAAAAAGGGCTGGACAGGCAAGAAGTGTGAGCATCCTCTGTCCTGTTCACTCTCTTTGGAAGCCAGTCAGAAGAAGTGCAGAGGGACGTCGAACCTGCCCTGTCATGGCAGAGGTAAATCTCAAATGATTGTGTTTCCAAAGCAAAAAAGCGCTTTTCACAAATTGGTGTTCGGTTTACACAACACTTTGATGATAACATGATTAGTTCACATAATGCTTGATTAATGGCTACACTCTCAGGAAAGTGGAGGGGGGGGGGGAATGGGGGGGAGCAGGGGCTACCATGGAGTTTTCATTGTCCCCAGGGTGCTTTATTGAGAAAAATATTGAGAAATTCTGCTTAATGAAAGTGTAAATAATGTGTCATAACCTTATATGTCTTAATGAAAACTGGAAATATGTTTACCTTTTCAAATAGATGTTTATGCTTTCTAATAAGGCAAAAAAGAGGGGCAGTGGTGGCTCAGGCAGTATAAACTTAGTGTTGCTGATTGGTGGGTCATGGGTTCAAGCCCTGCCACTGCCAGGTCACCTCTATTGGGTCCTTGGGTAAGACACTTAACCCTATGACCCATATGCCTCAGCTACTGTGTGCAGTGTCAGTCCTGATCCCAGTTAGGAAATGGGAGGGTTGCCACTGGAAGAGCATCCAATGTAAAACCTGTTGCAGATCTTGTGGATCAAATGATCCAGTGAAAAATTTGCTGAGGTAGGACCAGAAATGCTTGTCTTGAAACATAACACTGCAGTCCATGTTCAAAAGCACAGATAGCTAATTACATTGCTGTATATGAGAGAGTCACCACAGTGGATGATTCTTGACATGTACAGGGCCTGCATGCATTCTTGTCATTGTCTTGATGAGAGAAGAGAAGAGTCTTATAAAATGTCAGGAGATAAGTAAGTTTGTAGAGTAGATTTATTCAATTTCAATAATTTTCCTCCAATATATACACTAAAATCATGTGTAAAATGTAAATGATTGAACTAATTTCCACTAATAAGTTTACATCTTTAAAAAAAAAAAAAAAAGGCTTACAGTACATATTGGGTATATACTACTCTGTGAGTAAATGTAATGAATGAAATAAAAAATACATTAAACCCTCAGGATTTTAAATTAGCTTTACCTACAGTATATACATTAGATAAAGCATACACACATTAAACAGATAAAAGATGTGCCCTAACACTTTTTATGGCTAGTGAATAAGTAGCTTATGAGGTGTAACAATTGGACAATTTGGATTGATCTAACAATTTAAAAGATAATCATAAATCCAAAATTATTATTGATTATCCATTGAATCATCCATCCATTCATCCATTCAAGCTGACATCACTAAGCAATGGTTGGCTGCAGTGATCAGTGACCTCATGCCAATGGCTATTGCTGTAGGGGAAGTTACATACTGAGGACCCCAGCCTAAAAGTGCATGTGCACACACTTACACAACTAATCATGTCACGAAAACATTTTCAGCAAGAAAACACATCTCACAATGTTATGTCCTCTTAAACATGACTTTGTCTACTTGGTAATTGCTTAAAAGTTTTTCTTCAGACTTCTCTCTGAACTGTCCATGCTGTGTTTTGATCTTAGATTACTGCTAGGAAATGTGAACGAGAGCTCATGTCCCAAATCCCTCTTTATACTATTAACTAGTGCACTACTTTTTGATTCTACACCCTACCACCTGTATGGTTTATTCTTCTCGCCTTTTGGCCAAATAGTACCAGTAAGAATTTGAAAGGACTTTCACCCCTGTGTATTGTTAAATATCAAATAATTGTCTGAAGAAACAAAACCATATACTGTAGCATTGTGTAAAAGCCTGAGGTTTATGCCCCCAATAGTTTATATAATCTAATTTCATTCGTTAGAAAAGATCTCATGCCTCAATAACTTTCTCTGTTTCCACTAAGATAATGTAATAGAAGGAAAAGCAAAGATCAGCCCTGCAATAAGTTTACAGTAGAGCTCTGCAAGTTTGATAACACAATAACACTATATCAAATTACACCAAGCAAGTTGTAGCACATTAGCAGAGTTGGTGTTCTCAGAGAAGCCTCTGGTACTCCCTGCATCTTTGGAAGTACTGGAAATGCTACAGGCTCTGCACTTAATGGAGCATAATGAGTGATTCAGCCTGGTCGAATATGAGAAAGTGTTCCTCTGGGCTGTTCCACTGCTAAAGCCGAAGAGCAAAACAAGCTGAATAGCCTCCTATTCGCCCGATATAGTCTAATTATAAAAACAGATCAGTGGATTTTTTTCAAAATGTGAAATTATTTTGGAGATATATTGGAACTAGCATGCTGCAAAAAAAATACCTTTACAGAAGTAGAAATAATGTAGCAAACTTTATATATATATATATATATATATATATATATATATATAAATTACCGTTCAAAAGTTTAGGGTCACTTTCTAACTCCATGAT
>JAQMYJ010000036.1:10454100-10469004 GCA_030014305.1 Clarias laeviceps | reverse complement strand
GAGAGGCCAGATTGAGGTGGTTTGGACATGTTCAGAGGAGAGATTGTGAATATATCGGTAGAAGGATGCTGAGGCTGAAACTGCCAGGCAGGAGGTCTAGAGGAAGACCAAAGAGGAGATTTATGGATGCAGTGAGAGAGGACATGGAGTTATTTGGGGTGAGAGAAGAGGATGCAGAGGATAGGGTTAGATGGAGGCAGATGGTTCGCTATGGCGACCCCTGAAAAGGAAAATTCGAAAGACAAAGAAAGAAGAAGATGTTTGGATCAGGATTTGACATGAACAGCATGAATCCATGGACTCGCATCAATCAAGCACTATTATGTGATGCAATTATGCAAACATGGACCGGATTCTCACCTAGTAGAATCCATGCTATGAAGAATTTACACTATATGATGAAAAATGTCAAACCTTTTTCATGATTGAATTCAGTTGGGTAACTGAAGCTGTTTCTGGATATTACTCTTCATTTTTGATAAGCACTAATACAATACATTAAAAATGTTACAGCAATTCTACAAAACAAATATTATCTCCTGTAAGTGATTCAAATGTCCAAACAGTTTACACAAATCCATTATATAAGATTACAATCAGATCACAATCTTTGAGTTAAGGCCATTAGAGAAGATATAATAAATAGCTGTTTTGCTATTCTGTTGTGAATTTATGTAATGGTGTGATGCATTGCAGCATCCTAGGCAAATGTTGCTCCTTTTCGGAGGTGGATGAATTATTAATCCTGTGGCTTTTGCTCAGACATACTCCTAAGTGACAGTAGCACAGGTGCCCGGCGGGCACACTCGACCCACTGGCCAGTCTGGGCATGCCTGAAAACTGGACTTTAAATATGCATGAACCTCTGCTGATGCAGATTATAGCATGTTAGCACAGGAGCGCTGAAGAACACAGTCATCCTTCACTAATGCTGATTCAGCCCACACACTCCCTCCAGTTCCTCTCACAGACACTACACAGAGCCCTGTGACTCTCACACTGGTGAAAAGTTAATATCAGTGTGAATCGGCTGGCTGATTCAGTTGGAGAGATAGTATTTAAAAAGAAGTGTGCACTCAAATTATGCAGGGTTTTATATGTGTTTAAAAACAGTAAGTGATGATACTATTGTATAAATTCATTTCATATTTCAGAACCCGACTATTATGTCAGTGTTTAAATTCAGTGTCATACATTTTTCTAAGGCAATAGTCACATGCACAATCATGCAGAGGGATTTCTCTTAAACAAAAAGCCAGACATAAAAGGCTAGACGACAGCACATGCATGCAAATTGCATTCACGGCTTTGGTAATGTGGAATCACAGGTGCAGTTTAATTAAAAGGGTTGGGGTGCCACTCTTCCAAAGCAATTAAATGCTCTCATAGGCTGACTGATTGAGTCAACCAAGCGTGCAGCCTCACCAACTGCACACTCCATTCCTTTTAACCCCATCCCTTGAAAATAACACTGGATGAGTGGAAGAAGACTAGCAGGTTACCATGGCATCTACAATACTGTGAAAGAATCTGAATCCACACATCATTTCTTCATATTTTGCATCCAATGAGCCAGACTTTCTTGTATTTTTATGTAATTTGGCTCTCGTTTTTCGCAAGTTTCAGTCCAGCCCTGTCCAGTCATAAACCAGTCAGAAACAGGTGCAGATGGTCAGGCCGGTGATTAGTGGTTAGAACAGAGGAGAGGGGAAATGAGGTCGCTGCTGAGGTTGTTTCATAAACACCAGAGATTTTAATTGCATCTTTAGACACTTTGCAGCCTGTCATAGTAAAACATTTGTTCGTACTTCTGTAATTTAATCTACATAATTTAATTTAATATAAAGAATGAGTGGTGTCTTGCATATAACTGTGTATGACTTTTTACCCCCACATATTTCTCCCCAATCTATTCCCCTGCCAGTTCCCACACAGCAGCTAGCTCTCTCCATCACACAAAGCTACCAACCATTAAAGTGAAGGCAGTGTTTCCTCTGAGACACATGAAACCAGACAATGCATCTTTTTTGAACCGCTGCTCATGCTGCATCAAAGGGAAGTGCAATAAACTCCGAGGAAAGCGGTACCTTCCCTTTTCTGCATACAGAAGATTACATATGCCAATGTTTTTTCTGTTGTCATTGTGATTGATAAGGGGGAGAGAGGTTATGGCATCCTTCCCTGACATTTGATTCCCTGACAATATTCTTGAATACTTTTTTCTGTTGGACCACTTATGAGCCCTATAATACTGTATCTACCGCATATTATTTTAACTTCAACTGAAATGAACTGTCACAACATTAGAAAACTTGCTTACAAATTTTTAAAGCATTTTGCCCTACTAACAAATGTAACAGCAATGCTTATATATCCTCGCTGTGGGTCTTTTCATTTTATACTAGGTTAAACTTTAATATCCAAAAAATATATACTTCTCTGCCCGGTTAAATCTTGGGGGAATCCTTGAAATTGTGTGTGAGAGAGGAAGCAGCAGTAGCTGCAGGTAGAACTCTATTATTCACTGTTCATTTCCCACTGATTCACAGACTCTCTCTCCAACAACAGAGGAACTCCAGCCTTCACAGCCTTTGAAAAAGTGTTTCATTTACTTCCTGCCAACACTCATACAGCCCCTACATCACATTTCCACTGTCCTGCTATAAAGCCCACACACTTACAATCCCAAACTCTGAAAAGAAAATCGCTCACAAGACCTATGAAACTTATTTCTTAATTTTTCATATTTATCTTCAATTGCATGACTGTTTGAAAGGAACAACAATGAAGATAACTATAGTATAAACCTAAAAATATTAAATATTCTATTCTGCGCAGCGAATTTCTCAGTGTTTAATTAAGACTTTAAGTTCTTTATGAACATCCGTCAATGCCTAATTTATTAGTCCAGTTTGACTTAGAAACTCAGAAAGTGTTAAATTCACACTTGGGATTTTACAGTGTAATTTATGAACCCCACAATAAATTATGCATTGAGTCTTAAAGTGAGCAGATTTTAATCCAGTAATCATACAGAATATAGACTGGCATAAACAGTATACGTAAGTACAGTATGTATCCTGGAATAAACAGTATACTCAAGTATTGTATATAGACTAGCATAAACAGTATATGTAAGTATATACACTGGAAAAATATATATACTCAAGTATACAGACTGGCATAAACAATATATTTAAGTATATACTGTAGACTGGCATAAACAGTATACTCAAGTATACAGACTGGAATAAATATTATATGCAACCAAAAGCCAAATAACCATCTAACCTGCCAGAGAACTAATCAACCAGCTAAACCACCAGCCAACCAACCAGATAAATAACCAACCAAACAAATGAAACAAACAAATAAATAAAGACCAACTCTGGAGTAGTACACAGGTAAAGTGTTCCTGTTAGTGCTTGGATGGTAAAGTGTTCCTGTTAGTGCTTGTGTGACCATGACATATTTTTGATAATTATTGAGGCTCACATTCTATTGAGTACCAGATTTGCAGAAAAAACAGAAAACTGGGACTCGTTATACAAAATAACGGTTGGCACCAAGACAAATTAGGTTAATAACTTCCAGTTATCAATGTTTGACATATGCAAGACTTATGGTATAATCAGCAAGTTCACATTGAATGTTCCATAATGCCATGGAGACTGAGCTGAATGTTGACAGAATGAAGTTTGATGGGTTTTTTGCAAATATAAAAGATATATAAAAAAGACCAAGCTGCATTTTGGTTCAAATCTTTGTATTAAACAAATGCAATTCTACTACTACTACTACTACTACTAATAATAATAATAATAATAATAATAACAATAGTATTTACTAGGATAAAGTACCCAGCAAAAGTCATCTAACTTTAGACATGAATCAGTGAGAAACAGTTGCAGTTGATCAGGCCGGTGATTTAGTACAGCCCGGTCCAAAAGTTTTGACACAAATAAAATTCAAATCAAATTCAAATTTTATTTGTCACATACACAGTCCTACACAGTACGATATGCAGTGAAATGTTTATACAACCACCTGTGACCTTAAAAATAAAATATTATTAATAGGAAATAAATATGAATAAAAAGAAGTATGATAGAAAATAAATTTAGCTAAGGTAAGAATAATATATCTATAGAAGACCGAAATATACAATATAAGAGAATATAAGAAAACTTAGCTGTACAAATATGGAAAAGAAAGATTCTGTACAATATATAAAAATATAGAAATTTTAGTGTAAAATCACTGGAGGGTGTGCAAATATGCATGAAAATGTCTTATTTAAAGTGAATTGTGTCACTTTAAATAAGACAAATAAATAATACATTTTCACAAAGTCTGCAGCTTCAGTGTTTTTAGATCTTTTTGTCAGATGTTAATATGGTATCCTGAAGTACTGTATAACTGCAAGCATTTTATAAGTATCAAAGGTTTTAATATTTTATTAATATGAAAGTATTGTTATACTTCACTATTGAAGTCTACATTTGTAGCCTGTCACAGTAAATTCACATTCTTGAATTTAATTGAATTGAATTTGAAGAAGTGAGGGAAGACTCAAGTCTTTTGCACAGCTCTGTGTGCTAATAAATGCTAATTAATAAACAAACTAATTAATAATATTAATACAGTATTAGTAATAACACTATTGCTAACTGATAAACTGTATAATAATAAATACTAATAAAAATAATAACAATAATAGCTTTGCCATGATTCATTCTGATCTCAGAATCACATGGGACATTTATAGCACCATTAAGCAGCTCTGAGTATGTTAGTGCGAGCCAGAGTTTCATGTGGATCCGTGGTTGACGTATGAGTCAAGCTGAATAGCTATGATTAAAGCCCAGCTCCACAACAACAGCCAGTCTGGAATCCAACACCTGTTTGTTTAAACCAAGTACATTTGTTTAGCTCTTGGATCAGTCAAAATGTCACAATGTTCTGTTGTATCCATAGGTGAGGCAAATTATGTGTGTGTGTGTGTGTGTGTGTGTGTGTGTGTGTGTGTGGGGCTGTGTGGTCCTCCCTCCTTCAGGCCATGGCTTTTGCTCTTGTGGCCGCTGTATTTGTAGTGATGGATGGTTTGGAAAGCATTGCCAGTTCCCCCGTAGCTGCAACATGACTGACGAACAGAGCAAGAACTTGTGTGAGACAGCCCATGGTGTCATGTGCTCCGGAAAAGGTAAGACAGAGCTCTCCCAATGCTGCACTTTGTCTATGACAGCAAAGGTGGGGGAGATCAACTGACTGCGGCGCTCCACTTTATCTGTCATGGTGCACTGGAAGTGTAGCAATCATAAAGCACTGGTGTGTGCCATAAAGTGTGAATGCTCCGTAGAGACTGTCTTTGGTGCACCATAGCCTTTATAGAAATAAATGAATAGAGCTATCACAGAGCATGCTACCTGCTTTCATGTTGTGCTAATATAATCATTGGCATCTATTGCATTTATTATGTAAGTCATTTTAAATAGACCCTTACTAAAGATCTACTGTGTAAACCTGCAAAATAAAGAAATCAAAGCAAAGCCACAGAGAGAAAGCCGTAGCAGCAGATTTATCTCTCTTCTTGTTGCATCCGAATGAAGACGAGTATTTTATCATCATCCAAAACAAATAGATTGATTTCAAATAGAAGTTTAGATTGAAAAAATAAAATGAGGTCTCCTGCTTAAAAAGTCTTCAAATGTATAAATGGGAGCTTTGGAGGAGAAACAAGAAGACAAAGCGAGTCTCTACCTACAAGGAAACCTTAGCTGTTTCTTCCTCATCTCCATCATGTGCCCCTATGATGATGTGACATGCTGCTATAGGAACAACCAGGTCAGGAGCAGAGATTTATTTATTATACTGTGACTTGAAGAAAACAGACTGTACAACTCAAGTGCTTATGCAATTCATTTTCAGTAAGCACAATGCAGTGCTTTTTGTACTACCATGATGATTGGTGCACGAAGGCCACCTGACACTATTTGAAATGTGATTAAAGATTTTTAAATCTGTCTTTTCAAAATATTGTCTATTATGCTATTTGCAGATGTGGATTTTTATGTGAACAAGTGCTGTAGAATGCAGATCTCAACGTTCATAATTAATTTTTATATATTTTGTCTCACTGTAATATACATGTAACAATGGCATAACCTTTTATTTACTGAAAGGGTTAGAAGGAATGTTACAGATACGTTATTATGATGCTTTTTTTAAGATAACCCCAAGCTTATGCTTTCAGGCTCTTGCCACTGCGGGAGGTGCATCTGTTCACCACAGGAGTGGTACATTTCAGGTGATTTCTGTGAATGTGATGAGAGGGAGTGTGACCAGCACGATGGTTTGATCTGTACAGGTATGTATACTGTAGGAGCTCATATATTTATGGAGACCGTCATGTGACGTTTTACCTATAAATATATTCTTTCAAAACGACGTAGAACAATTTCATGTCAATTCATGTCCTACACATTTATTATTTTTCTAAACTCGTTCAGGTAGTACTCAGGTAGTGGTTAGAACTATGGGTCAGGCCTCAGATTCTTGGGTCAAGGGTTCTTGTCTTCATGGAGTTTGCATGTTCTCTTTGTGCTTGGTGGGTTTTCTCTGGTTTCTTCCCACAATCCAAAGACATGAAGATTAGGCTAACTGCTAACTGGTGTTTCCAAATTCCCAATAGTTTATCAATTAGTGTGTGTGTTTGAGTGCTCTGCAATGCGCTGGCATCCCATACCGCGTGTACAGTACCTCGTCTAGTGCCCCGATTCTACTGGATTAGGCTCCAGGGCTCCGGTGAGCCTGCACAGGATAAACGGTATCGAGAATGAACAAGTGAGAGTGAAATCATGTTCAGTTAATCTAATAAACATCCAATTTATCATTTTTTTTATTTGATAGCTTGCTAGCTTGATCTCAATTAGTGATGGGTCGTTCATGAATGATTCGTTCTTTTTGAACCAGTCTTTAACGTGTCTCAGAAGAACGAGTAGTCTCAGAGAGAGATTTGTTCATTTTCTACTGGGCGCGCATGCGCAAAGCATCTAAATACCTTCATAGGTTATGTACAGGAAACAGAAATGAGTAGTTACTTTTGAGTCCTCTAGTCCAAATCGTTCGTTCCTTTGTCATGTGACTCGTATAGATGCTATGCAGTGCATTACACAGGAAACAGAATTGAGCAATTCTTCTCGTGAGTCTTCTAATCCGAGTTGTTCATTCTTTTGTCACGTGACTCCCATAGACGCTCTGCTGTGCAATAGATTCGAAAGAACGAATGACTCGGACTAGAAGATATAGGAGAAGAACCGTTCAATTCTGTTTCCTGTGTAATGCACTGCATAGCATCTATGAGAGTCGCGTGGCAAAAGAACGAACGACTCAGACTGGAAGATATGAGAGGTCAGCTGCTCATTTTGTTGATCATAATATGTCCTTAGCTGCATTGTAATATTTTCATTACTGGAACTATAGCCAAAATTTGTATATGTAGACGTGTTGGGAGGGTGTTTATTGAAAATGTAACATTTTACTTTATTTCTGATCAAAAGAACAAAATGAACTAAATGACTCAACAAAAGACTTGTTCATTTTGATGAACAAGATTCAAAGAACCGAGTCATCAGGATCCAAACTTCCCATCACTAATCTGAATTCATCATACAGTAAGTGCCAGGCTAGGTCAAGTTGTTGGTTATATACTAAAATAGACATAAACCCAAGAGATCCAGTTACTGTATAAATGCCAGCTTTTAAATGATCTTTCATGCCCATATACAGATGCATTGATTGTATGCATGGCACAGAATAACATGCAATGTTTAATTGTTTAAATATATAAATGGAAGGTTTAGCCAACATGACAAATCTCACTGAATTAATTAGCAATTATTTCAGCACCAGTGTACAGTATCTGCTGTTTGCCTCAAGTGGTAAAACCACAAGAACTGATATGGATAATGCTAATGATCTAAGTGCTTGCTTGTTTTCATCCACAGGTTTATAATCTTTGATAATATGTCACTAATTTAATTTCCCCATAATTACATTAGGTTATAAATGTACTGTAAATGTAGGCACAGTGCTTTCTTGGTATAATCTATTGTCTAAGAATAATATTAAACCAGGTTAAAATCATTCAAATTGCAATAATATACTGTAGATATGACAACCAAGAAATCAAAAGGTCATTTGTCCACGTTTTAAAAAGTATAATATAAAATATAATTGTTTAATAAGTGGGACTTCTGAATAGTCTGTAAATGTAAAGGTACAAAATGAAGTATATTTATTATTTACGTTTTATTATATATTAAATTAAATGCTAATTAAATAGGAAAAATGTATAGTACTGTGCAAACGTTTTGAGCCACCTATCATTTCTTCATATTTTGCTTCTAAAGACCTTGTTGTACCAGACAACAGACTTCCTGAAGTATATTTTGGCTTCAGAGGAATGATTTTTGTTTGTTAAGCCATACAGTGACCTATGAATCATTCACACATGACACTAACTTAACTCGGTATACTGCAGAAGCTGAATATTAAGTTCTTGGAACAGACGAGAGGGGAAATGATGTTGCTGCTGAGGTTGTTACATAAACAGTCAGTTTAAAGTTGATACTTTGCAGCCTGTCGCAGTAAAACATTTGTTCTTATTTATTTAATTGAATCCACATAATTTATTTTACCATGAAGACATGTGAGGTGGTGCAAGACGTTTGCATTGAACTGTAGGAAGCTTTTGGACATATGGAATGGAATCTTGAAAAAATATATATTTTTCTGCTCTTTTTACTTTTGGGCCTCTTGAGGACTTGCTACACCTACTTTAGTTTAGGAAATCGTGTAGTTTACATAACTATCTTCAATGGAAGCAGTTTTGCTACACACGTAGACATTTTAGCAAATCCATACACACTGTCTGGCACATACACAAATACCACCTTTTTTTTCAACTGCAGTGTGATTTGGCGACAGCTTGAGGTTTGTTTGAACGTTATTTCATTTTTTTTTTTTGGTGTATTAGTTTGCTTAGTACCCAGCCAAGACAGATCTGTCCAATCAGTAAAGCCTCACTGCCCCATTCTCTCCTGTTAATGGCCTTGGCTTGGGTCCAACAGGAAGGAAACTCTGTGGACAGTAGTGATTTTATTATGAACTGGTTTCTTACCAATTATAATAGATATAAACTCAATAAACCATATTTATTATGGCTTTGATTCTTGCCCTTGAAGACATCTGGATCGTTTTATGTTTTGTTTACTTATTGGTTTCCAGGCATCATTACTTATTGCAATGTCATTCAACCAATTATCCTGTTCCTCCCACACAAACATTAGAAACAAGGGGTGACACATAATCGAAAAAAGGGGAATTTATGAATATGTGTTAAATGTCAATGATTAACATATTAGTGATTAGGGCACAGGCCATAATTAGCATATGCATAAGGATTATTAAAATGATGCTCGTATGTTGCAAAGGGAATGCTGTCTTTTTTTTTATTATTATTATTATTCAGTAGACAAAATACAAACAAGCAGGCAGTGTTTTGCCCCTCCTAAGGCAACAGTGATGCATTCAACCTTTCAAAGCATAATGATGTAAAATGTATCTGCCAGGTTACGAATACTAATTTCACATCCCCAAATTTTTCGCTTTCTCCAGCTGAGATTCTCATTACCTATAAATTGATGAGCGATGTGGAAAATTCAATGTATTAGGAATGCCTGGTGCTCAATTTCATGCCACATGGATTAAAATTCCAACTGTTTCAGCGGTGACGTGAAGTATCTTCGCCAAGGATAAAAACTCTACTTCAACATTAAAAGCCTATACACAGTGAACTCAATCGCGGATTCGGCATTCGCTACTCCAGTGCATTAAAAATGTATTTATATCGTACACTTGATTGCTATTCACGTCTGCGTTGTGCCGGCTAATGCTAGGAAGGTTCTGAGGTGTGGGTTACATAGACTAATCAACTAGTCAATCAATACATTTAAGGTTGGGAGCTGGTGACTGTATGGGGCTCGTTATTTGGTAGTCTGACAAAATTTCACAGAATACAGTCTACAGTCACCTGCAACATATTATGCTCTATTGTTTAAATGAACTGTAAACACTTTGATATGACTTTGCGTAAGGCTTTACTCTGGACCAGACCGAATTCCATTTTGACCTGATCTGTGTGGAAGAGTGCATTCAGCGCCATGGGTTGCACGTCAATATCCGATCCCAATCAGCTTTACAGTCAGATCAGTGGTGCATGCCGGCTCAAAGAGGCCAATCCAGACTCGTTTTCAGACACTACTGAGGACAGAGCTGAAGAAGATTGAAACACCTTCCAGACACGATCGCATTGTCCGTCCATCATTAAATTAAGCAATGAAGAGCTCCTGTGCTGCACTGCATGCTCTTAGTAGTGTTAGAATCAACTATTTTAGCATTTTAGGAACCGTTTAATTTTTTTATTGTGTAATATGATACACAGATTTAATAATATTTAATAATATTATAATATATTGTCTGCCCTTGTCATTAAAATCGAGCCTGGAAGGTAATTGTCTTTAAAGGTAGAACATGTTTTAAGGTAAAACATGTTCTTTTCCACAAAAATTAAACAGTATAAAATAGTAATGTCCTGAAACCATTTCTCTTTAAATATGAAAAACAAGACTGGATTATACTGTAGATAAATATCAGTAATCAGACCAAAAAAAAAAGAGAGCGAAACCAGAGAAATCTTATTAAGTCACCAGTTCTGACACAGCAGGTCAGCATGTGTGACTGAGCTGGTTAAAGTATCCAGGCAAGTCAAACAGCAGGGTAGAAACAACAGATTCGACATAGAACAGTTTGTCTCAGCAGAGTGATATAGCAATTTTCCATAGCAGCGTCCACCTGCAGCGAGCCAGCCAGGTGTGTTCAGGTCTGCAGGAAGACACTGGTTCTCCTTCAAAACTTCTCAGTTACATTATTCCTACAAAGCAAGATTCTGTACTCATGTCATACGTATACATGATTTTACAAAAAATTATAAAAGAAATAATGAACAGGAAACATCACACAATCTGCAAGACCAAGAAAATGCTTTGACCTAATTTAGGTTTTAGGTTCTTTATTACTCAGCCAGTAATTCAAGCTCTTTCTTTGCTGTTAGATGTTGCAAAGAAGTACAGTTTAACAAAACAGACTGAAATTGTGTAGAAGGTCATGGAGAGAGTGTCACATTTAATTTCCTGCGCCTCTTCTCACATCCTGTTCCAGGAAATGGCTTGTGCAACTGCGGGACCTGTGAGTGCTGGGACGGCTGGACAGGGAACGCCTGTGAAATCTGGGTGGGAGAAGAGTACTAACATTTTCTAAAGACTGCCACCCCCCACCCCCCACCCCAATAAATAACAGCTTCTCAACAGGATTCAATAGTAGCTGGGAACAGAAGCACTCTGAACCTGCTTTATGTATATATCAATATTCATTGTACTGTTACAAACCTCTTTTATTAAAACAAGGGTTTTCTTTTTTTTTTAACGCAAGTCAAACAAATGTTGTCAATTACTTTGTAATTGTTTTTGTTCGTTTCTATTACAAATATATGTTTTTTTTATAGGAATAAATGCATACACACACTTTGACTAACGGAGGACGCAGGTACATGGGCAGGATCCAAGCAGTGTGTTTTATTACTGATGTGATTATTTGTCACATCATCATCTGAGTATGTATGAGCTTGTTACAGTTGTGCCTCAATCAACAGGGTTTAATGGATAAAAACAAGGTTATCCCTCCACTGAGGTGAGTGATACTACAATTAAACTAATAAATGTGATTCACATATTCTGTATCACTCAGGAGAACATGGTAACACTTCAGTATGGGAGGTTAGATATCAGATATTAATTCATAACTTCAGTTATTAAGGAGAAGATGGTAACGTTTCTTGTTTTTCTAGACATAATAGCAGATTCTGATCTTCAGTCTCATCATATGTGTTTATGTTAATTACTAACCATAAGATAGCTTACTGAGAACTTTATTATTATTATTATTATTATTTTATGTAATTTCCCCTTTCTGGACTGGATGATGTTTAAATACAGTTTTACAGAAAAAGTAAAGTATATATTTATTCTCTAAATTGGGATCAAAATCGATGTCTTTTAGTCCATGGTCTAATCAAACGGGCTAACATGGAGCACTTCATGGGAAAAAAAACATGGCCATCTCAATTAAATGTGTCATTTACGGTACACCGATCAGCCATAACATTAAATCCATTAACATTACAACCACCTAGGATTTGGGTTCCCTTTGGGCCACCGAGGCAGCTCTGGTCCCCAGAGGCTTACAGTAACTCCAAAAAGCCTCTGGGGGTCTGCTGTGGTGTCTGACACTAGGACATTAGCCGCAGGTCCTTTTGGTGCATATGGATTGTGGAATGGGGTCTTCATGGTTCAGACTTGTTTTCCGAATCGGATTGGGATCTGGAGGCCAGGTCGACAGCCTTGGGCTCTTTGCCTGCTGGGCCCTGTGCATGGCGGGCTGTGGTGAACTGGTTGTTCTGGTTCCTTCTGATTTGTGCTGCATTAGCTTTTCTGTGGGATCGGACCGGATAGGCTGAATTTTTGTCCCTAAATGGTTGAGCCTTTTGTGCCCATGATCCTGTCACAAGTTAACTGGTATATACTGTAATTGATGATGAATGTTGTTCAGTTCCTCTGGTGGTGGTGTTGATGTTATGCTGATCGGCATACAATATGTTCATGAACTAATCGCTATTGGTTAAATTTTCAGTTCAACTATTTTCACTATGCCATTTGGTTGGTTGCTTGTCAGGAGCTTTTTAAGGAAGAAATTTTTATGCAGCTGAACCTTTTTCAATTTTGGTCAAATCTCCCTGATCTACAGAATAATGTAAAAATATAAGAACATTACATAATGCACTAATAAAATCTTATTGTTGCTAAATATCTGTTGTACAGTATTCACTTCTTACATAGCCGGGTTCTTTTAATGTATAGAGCAGAGTTTGTCCCCATATACTGAAGTGTTACTGAAAACCTGGAAAACAAGTTACCGTGAAATGTTATTATGAGACTTTGAATGAAAAGAGCATGTTTGCAATTGTTTAAACCTCTACAATAAATCACCTTAAGATAAAATGCAGTGAATCTAATGAACCGATTTACACCAGATTGTTAGAAATAATGTGTAATGTGTAGACAAGTCATTTTAAGAGAAATAGCCATGCTCGCATGTTCACATAATATACAGTATATTATAGCACAAAAGACCAGGAAGTATGAAAATAAGGGAATCAAGACCCACAATGTTCACTATTAGCCAACAGTTTGATCATCAAAAAGGCTGAGTGCAGTAATGTACTGCACGTTATATTGCATTAAGGTTCTTAGTGACATTACAGTACACCTTTATATAAATATTTTATTCAATATGTTGTATCTGTGTGTACAACAAACACAAACTGTACAGTGCAGACAAACTCTTTGCATATATGTATGTAAAATTAGCAGTACATACCGACATTTCTTGATACACATAGCCTACAACATGCATTTCTTAAATGCCATCCTCTTCCCATGCAAAAGATGAAGTAATGATCACACCAATGACTGAAATCCAAGGACAAATGACGAGGACTTTGCCAAGAAAAAAGATGAACAAGAAGAAAAAAAAAAGATCTAACAGTATGTTATGTGGTACATGTAGCTCCTTAGGATGAAAAGACATCACACATCACCTGCATGGAACAGAACACTAACAATTGAGAGAGAGAGAGAGAGAGAGAGAGAGAGAGAGAGAGAAGGAACCAAAGTAACAAGCAGATGTACATTTACTCACCAGTCATTTACAAAAATAGATTCAGCCTTCATAGGACTAGTCAACTAGTTTGAAGGGCGGGTTAGCCCAGCATGTAGAGTTCATCTGGGTGAATGATCAGTGTGTGTTGTGGAGGTTGTGGAAGTGGGACAGCAGCCCTCAACACGACTCGCACGCTTTACACTCCCTTTGTCTACAGCACTGCATGTCATTCTAGCAACACGGCTTTGTACAAATACGTAAGTCAAACTAATGTGCTTCGATACATCCTAATATAGAAAGTAGCTCATAATCCCGATAAATTCCAGAAAATACAGGTCTTCAAATGAAGCCTCGGATATAGTTGCGATTTAGCAGCCCAGCTTCAGTCTACATAATAACATTCTAAATCGTATTCATTAAACTATGAGAGTTATTAAAGCAAGACAGGCTTAATATCAAATCTGATCAGAGATTCAGAAAATCCTTTGCTAAAAGTTGTGAGTAAATGATGACTCGGAATTGAAAGTGCTATGAATATCAATTCGGAGATAGTAGGATGAAAGAACATTTGAATAACATGCCCATTCAATGCTGACCTTAACAGTCTTACGATCCATTGTACTGTACCTTTCCCTTTTTTTTGGTCCTTAAGGAAAAGCATGCAGGTGATTAACTGATAGGTACCCCACAGGTTAAGTCAAATGAACTGTATACTCTAATGACTACAGTCCCACCCATACAGGATTTACTCAAAAAGGCAAAGTGTATTCTGCTGTGAGGGTGAATATTTGTCACAGTGAGCAACAAAGCAAAACTGGACAGAGTGGGTGAGGTTCTAGTGCTACCCACTGCACGTTACTGCCATCAGCAGGTCTGCATTATCAGATGGATTGATAAACTTTGGTAAAATTCACAATCAAGATCAATACAAAAGATTAGGAAGTGAGACGAGTGTTTACAGATTGACTAAGCCACTCTGTGTGTGTGTGTGTGTGTGTGTGTGTGTGTGTGTGTGTGTGTGTGTTGTGGTGGGGGGGGGGGGGGGCATGCGGCACAATTTAACCATCA
>JAQMYJ010000036.1:10413500-10454090 GCA_030014305.1 Clarias laeviceps | reverse complement strand
CCGCCCCCCCCCCAGGAGGCACCTTGAACCCAGCACAGACTGGGTACATGTTTTTGCATGCTGGGTTAGAGGTCATCACAGGCACACAATAGGCCAATATGAGCAGTACTGGACTCTGCATGCTGAGCTAGTAAAAAGAATCAAACAAACAAAAAAAAAAACTCTCCTTATTTAATTATGATTGCTAGTCATTAATCGTCTATTGTTAAAGCTTTTTTTAAAAGAAAAAAAATTTCATACAGTGAAGCCATTTCTTGATTTGCATCATACATCATGAATAGAACACAATACTAACCTTGCCCATGCTTTTGGGGAACAAAAAAAGACCCATTAAGTGAACACCAGGATTGGCTGACAGTTCAGCATGAGGGGAGCGCCTTGACCTGAGGCCTACAAGGCCTATACATGTTCCTAGAGCGTGTGCTCTAAGCTATCAGTAAAGAAAAATAGAATTTGGCTTCCTCTATATGTCGGCTTGGTGAAGATATGAGCTATGTGAACACATCTATGTATCAGGCACCTCCGTGAATTCAGGTCCATGCTCTGACTGCGGGAGGGCAACATGGATTTATGGACTTGTGGGTAAGATCATCTACTGTAAGTGAAGAATCAGCTTCCAGTGTCTCTTTCTATACGCTCAATCAAGAAAGAGAAACCGTGCTGAGCCTAAGCTAACTCGCATATCTATAGGCTCGGTGGTGACTCCAGTTCTCCTGAATGACTTTTCTGCGAGCGAGCCATGACCAGCAACCTCAGTTCTACACAAATGGTGCTTGTATGGTGTGTGTTTCGGATGGGTAGGTAGGTATACTGGATGTGTTCACATAGATAGATGTTAGGGTTGTTAGAAAAATCACAAGTAGCCCCTGCAAAGGTTTTCTCTAGCACTGGACAAAGAGAAAAGAGTGCGAGTTTGACCAATGAAAGAGAAATCAAAAGAGAGAGGGATAGCAAGACGGAGCAGGAGACACAGGAAGAAACTCTATAAAAAATTCGAGGACAACAGTCCTGTTTGCTTGCAAGTCAGTCAGTAGTTTACTTCCCCAGAGCGTAGCTGGTGTTCACTGTGTATAGAAAATAGATCTGAATTGGACGTAGCTTCTGTTACAGGGCTCAAAAAAAGTAGTCACGTGTGACCATCAGCGGGACAAAGATGGCCGCTGCTCAGCGCACCCACGGCCGCGGTTCCACTCTTCTTTCTCATGGATTGTCACAGTCACAGAAAAATGGGTCGTGTTATTGTATGTGCAGGCGGGGGAACGGGCGGGGGGTGGGGGGTGGTAAAGGCATTCCATATCTGCTAGGGCATTCCGTGGTGCGGGTTGAGCTGATTCATCCAGTCGAATCCTCCTCGTCGCTACGCTTGGCCACGCTTCTGCAATCGATTTGCCAAGTGGATGGAGAAAGTCAGAGGAGAGCAGAAAAAGGAGGAGAGGAGGAGAGGGGCTCGTCTGGACCGGATCCGTACAAGAGAGAGGGAGAGCATCTTTCTCTCTCTGAGCCGAGGCTGGGCTATGTGCTGGGCTTGCTAGCCTCCTTGCTGACGGGCTTGCCTCCGTTCATCACGGCTGGCTCGCTTGTGCTTTTAGCAGGAGGCGCAGCGGCTTTGGGTTGGGTCTCTCCCACATCGTGCAATGATGGCTCTCGGTACATTGCAACTGCAAGAGCAAAAAGCACACACACACACACACACACACACACACACACACACACTGTGAACAATAGGCTAGGTGAAATAATGAGCCTGTAACTAAGTAAAAGGCCACCTTCTCCATGTACGAACTTGAAAGATACTTGGGTGAGAAGTGAGCATTCATTAGGCCGGCTCTGACAGAGCCTGTGTGACTTTGTCAGAGTTTAAGGCAGCCTGTCAGGCTCCAGACGGAATGCCACGTTTTTGAAAAGAAGGGTGCCTGATCTCTCAGGATAAGTTCTCGTGCTTATATAATAGAAGCTCAGCTTAGCTCTGCACCGCAAAGCCCTTGTTTTAATCCAAGCCGCTGCCGAGCTCCGATCTCTTGCTTACCTCGGGCTGCAAACAGGTGGCCTTTCTGCATTTGTGGCTATATAATACACACGAATCAGCATGTGTGCGAAAGTGGCCTGGGAGGCATGCGTCTTGTCTGCTGAGCCACAATAAAGTGCCGACATTTCTCATACAAGGACAGGACAATCCTATCAGCTCCACACAAACCATGGCTGTAAATTTCAAAGGCCACTCATCATTACCAGCTACATTTCAAACAGGAAGGAAAACATCACGCAGCAGGCGAAGCTGGAGAAATGAGGCCTGCATGACGTGAATTGGTTTTGGACTTACTGTATGAATATAAATCAAGTGTAGTCCTTTGCACTTTTACTTTATACCAGCTTCAAGTTTGAAAAGCATTTACAGGTTTATATGAACTGAGCAATAATAACATCAGCACAGCTTCATTTGCCTAAAGCAAAAACGCCATGGTTCTCAATGTGGGATCTGTATAGTATAGCAACAGTACAGCAAATCTGACAATTTGTAGTTACTTTACATTGATGAAAATCACAAACCATTATTATAATTTATTATATTTATCATTGAGTTCTTATAAAAAGAAAGTTTAGGAAAATATAAAAAACTCTATGGCTCCAATAATTATTACCAAAATATAATCGTACACATTTAAATAATGAGCCTGATATTTGATTAGTTTGTAACATAAAACTATACTTAGTGTTTTCATGGACGATTAGTGTTAAAGGAGCCTACTGTGACTCGTTATCATTCTGCAGAGTCAAAGCAAACCAGAGGGGAGATGGTTCACCAGTCAGGACCTGAAGCACTCATTACCTTCTAATGGCTTGGGCAGGAAGTGAGCAGCTGGTTTGGTTTTCTTCACTCGATTGCCCTTCATTGCCTGGCCCTCTTTATTGAGACCCAGGAACCAGGCTCTCCCTGACTCCTGTTGCCTGTATAACATGGACGAGTAGATCACATAGTAGTTCTCAAACACTGACTCTTTGAACTTGCATTCGGCTGTAAAGAGTTCCTGTAAGAGACACAGAAAAAGAGAGAGAGAGAGGGAGAGAGAGAGAGAGAGTTTAGCGCTGGATAACTAAGATCGTGACTGTAGCATGCAGCAGAAAGCTTGATTTTCAATGAAACTAAGCTCTATGTACATGGATCAGACATAATATTAAAACGTTAACATTATGACCGAATCAGCTCTGGGCCCTTGTGTTGTGTTGTGTTGTGTTGTGTTGTGTTGTGCGCTGTGTTGTCTTGTCTGTCATCGGTATGTTGGCAGCGAATCCTTTGGGTGCTGTGACATGTAGGATGCACCTCCATTGATTAGACTTGGTGCACTTGGTCTTCTTGGTCCCTTTCTATCTTGTCCTGCATTGGCCTTTCTGTGGGGTCGGACAGGGCCAGCTAGCCTATGAGCCCTGCAGGCATTGGTGAACTTTGGGTGCCCATGATCCTGTCACCAGTTTACTGGAATATAATTGATGATTTATATTAAAGTGTCAGTGTTATGTGGTGTTTACGTTATGGCCAACTGGTTTAAATAAGAACAGCAATGATGCTTGGTTTAAAAAGGCAACATACCCAAGTCAGGGTAATGTAATATTACTTGATTTATCTTTCTTCCATTACCAAGTGTAATAATAAATCTTTTTAAATGCACTTTAAACTATTCCTCTTATGGTTTAAGTAGGGAGTTTAAAGAATTCAAGAATAATTGCAAGATGCAATTATGTTCAGTATCATAATTCTTTGTCTCATCAGAACAACATTTTTAACAAAACCCTGCACTGTGTTCACATAGAGCATGAAAATAAATCAGTGATGCAAAAGCATGGGGGTTCACCAAACAGATGTGCAAGACAGTTAGATATTTCATTGTGTGTAGTTTCCATATTTGATAGTTAATAATCATTGTCACGAACATTGTCATGTCAGAGACAATTTAAATCAATTAATTTCAAAATAGACGTCCTTTATAAGTGTTATGCTAGATGGATTGAAATATTACCAGTTAAAATGGTCTATAATAGAGTTTTGAACACAGAAAAGTATATGTGTATTATCATGATGTTGATTCTTTTACAGTGTATTTCTGCACGCATGCTAAATAATATTACCTATTAGATATATTATATTGCCACCATTAAACTACGGTAAAGATGTAATAAAATATATAAAACTTTATATACACGACCATACTATTACACTACATGATCGCTGCTGAAATAGGAACGATGGTTAATAAAGCCATTAATTTTCAATACCGTACTATCTGTGTCATTGGCGAATGCTACGGGTCTTATATATTACATTACCTCACAATTTATTGGCCTGATTAAAGTTTGTTGGCTCTGTCTGTCAGTACAATAATTCTGCCACTTCATAAATCCAAGAAGCACTGAGCTTGTTGCCATCGTTAAAACAAGCGTGCGCTTACTTACAAATGCTAATAAATTCCACATTGTTATATAATAAGTGGTACTGACAGTTCTGTTAGATTAAACACCAGATCCATCATGACTTGCCATGCAATAAATGTTGTAAAGCAAATCCACACCGTGCCAAAACCAATCTGTTGTAATTGACAGATTGCAGGCATTAATGTTGTATCACTGGCTATTAAAGACAGAACTGATATTTAATTTTGTGCTGAGCTTCTTACAGAGTAGAAAAACACAGACAAACACCTGCTTTCGTTTTGTTTTTCACCTTTTGAGATGAAACTTTACAGAATTCTCTGATCCGTACTTTATTGTAAAGCATTTTATTAACAAGCATGTTGAACAGCTCTCGAAATTCCACCTGGCTATTTTTATCTTATTTTCAAACGCAGGCAATCCCACAGTCCTCTCAGTTATTACCGCTTGTTAAATTGTTCCCCGTCAGCTTCAGACAACTAGTAGCTTTGGTTTAGAGGAGGAGATGAGGCAGGGACAAAGTGGCATGTTGGGGAGATGCGATGGCTGACTGAATGGGACGAAATTGCATTATGTAAGGGAGCTGAACTCGGATGTGTTTTGGAGGGTTCTCCAGTCCCCTTGATTAAACACTAAAGGGAGGCTTCATTGACGGCACCAGCACTGTGTTCATCTTCCAGCAGGATATAATTCATGTGTATCACTTTCAGCTCCATGTTAAACCCTCCTGAGGGCATAGCCCTCCAACACAAGCTGTGCCACAGTGTTGATTTTATGAAGGATCCTCTCTAAATGTCTCACTGTTGAACATGGTCTCACGGTTTCCCAGAGCACATCTGAGACATCTGCAGAGTTATCGAAAAGGATGTCTCGTTTCTGCCATCGCGGATCATGCTGTAACGTCTAAAAGTATTTTACATACATTTAACCTGACTAGGACACATTTCATCCCAAATCAATGCTTCCTTAGACATCTGATGCAAGACATCTACATATTTGAAAGAATTAAAACAAAATGAAGCATAATCGCTATATATGGTCACACTTATATATATATATATATATATATATATGGGAGCTACCTGCATTTGTATTAAAGCTGTTACTGCATGCATATAACAAAATAAGCCCCGAAGACAGATGCAAGCAACGTTTTAAAATTCATGGCTGGTTGTGTCGCTTCTGAAAGATAATAAAAGATTCAGCTCATCAGGTGAATCATATTGCTCACTGGCTGGTAACAGTAATTAGTTAGATGCTTTTGGATAGAGCACACGGAACACTCATTTCCAAATCACGCGATGGCTCCAGATTTTCAGCATGGCACAACCTGACACAGAGCCAGCAATTAAAATTAATTACAGTGTTTTACATATCAAATACTAAACGCATGACCGTGACACTGTCCCATTTTCATGCTCTGAGAATGACTTATTCTAATACACGGTATCTACTGTATATGGACATTTGAAGACTTGAAAAACATCAAATCTTTAGCTGTTGACTTTCAATAAGCATGTGCCAACTAGGGTTTCAGATTCCTATTCTTGGCTGACGAAAAGGTTTGATGTGTTTTTTATTCTGAGATTGTAGAGTGCTTAATTAAGTAGCTGTAGGCTTCCTGACAGCTTGAAGCAGTCTATCAATTCTCCTACGATGTGCAGTGTGGCCTACTACTACTATATCATGTCTCTCACGTTCACATTGACCTGACTACTAATCACGCACATCTGGCTCCAAACTCAATCACATTCACACATATTAAAAAAGAAAAGAAAAAAAGCCCAAGGCTTTTGATTGTTGATTGTCCCTCTGGTTTCTGATCTTTCTAGTTTCTTACCTTGCTCTTGCCTGCTCCATGTTTGTTTAAAGCCTGACTCTTGCCTGCACCTTGATCTTGATCTATGTCAAGGTCTCGATTTATCTAGAAAATCTGCCACGGATGGAGGTACAGACGCAAGTGCAAATTGACAGGGTTTTATTAATTGTAGCAATCAATACAAAGACATAGATCATGATGGAGGTCAGGGTCCTGCAGGCAAAGGTCAGGTGATCAGCACACAGAGATAGGATGAAACCAGAGAAGCAATCAAATGGATTGGTAATGACAGGGATACCTACTTAGCATACATACTTTATGAATTGCATGTAGTGTTGTGTACAGTATATTGTTATACTGTGTTCGAATGAGTGTAGGATTGTAACCAGGCGTGCATAATCAGTAGTCTGGCGAATGTCAGTATGTCATGCAATGTATTTACATTTTTTTTTTTTCGGGTTTCTCTCCATCTGATAAAAGTTAATAATAAATGCTACAAAATTGCTTTATTTTTTAAGTCATTGATTCTATAATTTCATTATTCCATGCACATTGCAATCTAACCCTATCCTGAGGTAGGCTGATCCTCGTTTGACATATAGCTAACAGCTAACAGTTACCTTCAATAACCACCCAGGAGCAGCTCTCTGAGTTTTGGGTGTTTACTGAAGTATAGGTGGAAAAAAAAGGCCATCAACAACTGTTCCTCTTTTTATCAACATAAATATAGTCATAAACCCCAAAAATAATATAGCTGCAACTGAAACATAGATGCTAACAAGTGCATTTAGCATTCACTAGCAGCTAATATTTGGTTATCCTTTAGCATTTTTTAGGTAGGGATTAGCATCATGCTAACACACAATTACAAATCCCACAGACATGCTGGCTCAGTTAGCATTGTGCAGTTTTATATTCGTTACAATTCAAAAACAAACTGAAGAGTTTTAAAATAAGTATTTTAAGTAACATCACTTTTGTATTTACAGATATCAGTTATTTTCTTAAGGGACTAAGGAAAAGTAATGGAACTTATTTTACTGTCTCTGGATCCACAGCACCGGGAGCTGGGAGCCTACTAGAGATGGGTCGTTCTTGAACGATTTGCTCTTTTTGAACGAATCTTTAAGGTGACTCAGAAGAATGAGTAGTCTCGTGTGCATGCCAAAACATCGCAAACCCTCCGTAGGTTATGTACAGAAAACAGAAATTAGTAGTTACCTTTGAGTCTTTGGTCCGAATCGGTCGATCTTTTGTCATGTGACTCCCATAGACGCTATGCAGTGCAATACACAGGAAACAGAATTGAACGGTTCTCCTCAATGAGGCTTCCATGTCCTAGTCATGCATTCTTTTGTCACGTGACTCCCATAGACGCTATGCAGTGCAATAGATTCAAAAAGAACGGACGACTCAGACTAGAAGATATGAGATATGAGGTGAGCGGCTCATTCTGTTTATCATAATATGTCCTTAGCTGCATTGTAATATTTTAGATGTGTTTTGGGTCTGTTTATTGAAAATGTAACTCTTTATTTTATTTCTGATCAAAAGAACAAAATGAACTAAATTACTCAAAAAAAGACTTTTTGAGTCACTAAAATTATTCAAATTTCCAATCATTAGAGCCTACCTACTGTATGTTCCCAGGGCTCTACTGTATGTGCACTAGTTCACTTTTCAAGATATTTTTTCCTGAATATCATCCAGTTTGTTTTATTAAAATAAGAATTTTAACATTGACAACGAAAAAATTACAAAACTAATGGTATAATTTTATGTGGTTTTGGAGGTCTCTGGAAAGTATTTCATCAAACAAGTTGGGGAACATAATTTTCAGGTTTCCATTATGTGCCATATACTGTAGATCATAGACATACTGTAGGACTCTGGGAACATGGACCCTGGGAAAATAGGATGCTAGGACTAGAGAACATAGGGTTTCTGGGAGTATATGGATGATCACTGTGCAGAACACTGCACTGCCCTTAGATGCAACTGCCTGTTAATCGGCTTAATATGCTCAGACATCAGCCGATAAATCGAGTCAATTAATCAACCAGTTGATCATTCGGTAGACCTCTACTAAACATATCTCAAATATAATCCACAGTGTTTTTTTTATTGCACTTTCTTAAACACAATAAACTTCTGTAATATCACATATCTAATGTACCTAATGTTAAGTGGCACAATGGCAGATAAATGGCAAGTCAAGACCCCTCCATAGGTCAGGAAAGGCTGTCCCTGTGTAAAGGTATTGCTTCCCAGAGAGAAGTGTACACCTCCTACACATTACTCCACAGAGTGTGTGAATGGCTGCCAGAGGTGACGATGCAGGAATCGGCTACCAGATGCCAGCAGAGTCACTATGAGCTTCTGTTTGTAGCCAACAAATGAGTCAGGTGACGTGTGCCAGGGCTATCCTCACCTTGCTCCCCACCGTGGGAACACTGTTAGATAGAACATCTTTGTCCTTTCCACAGATGCTCTTTTAACAGCCCTTCATTTTCTACTATTAAAACAGCACGAACGTTTCCACTGGGTTACCATGGTAACACTCAAGGGGTCCTGGAAGGCAAGTGATTTTTTTTTTCCTCTTTCTTGAAGAGGAACACAAACTGTTCATGCATTCAAATACATAGGTGGCTATTGTCTCTATTTCTAGAGTCATTGTGGGAACAATGGCAAGACAGGGAAGCCTATGTGCTTCTCTAAAGAACATGACAGGATAATTACTAGAATGTTTTTAAGCAGCTACTGGATGGCACTTGTTTCAATAAAAGAGCTGTGAAGGCGTGTCAGTTTGGCACAGTGCAGGTCAGCTATGATCTCCGCAGCTATGCGAAGCAATGATCCAATAAAGGTAACTGAAAAGGAAAAAGAAAAAAGGCAGCTACAATTGTATGGAGAAAGAGGCAAGAGGAAATGAAAATATTCAGGCGACACTGCAGTTCAGCTGTTCATTTCCTTTTGGCGTAAACCCACCACCCTCCTATATCTGGATTTCGCACAAAAGAACCGCTCCACTTTGAATCTGTGGCCGTAATTGACCTTGGCCAGTGCCAGAATAGGACAGCCTGCTTTAGACACACATAATCAGCCCATCCTGCTGAGACAGGAGATGAGAGTGAGACAAAGACACACAGAGACTAAGATAGAACGAGAGGGGTATGGAGAAAAAGATTGTGGCTAACAGGGAGACAAAATGGTACCCTGGACTAGTAGGAGAAAAGAAAACACATAACAGTGTTAAAATAAAATAGAAAGACAGTTGAAAAAAAGATTCAGATGGAAAAGGGATGAAACAGAGGTAATGAAAAGACTGAACAAGGTTTTAACCAAAGCATGCTTCTGTTTGTCGATCAAGGAAAGTAGATGAGCGATGGGGGGAGTGCTATTAGCATGCAGAGTGATCCCTCATAAGCATGCAGCAACGAGCAAAACTGTTTATTAATGCTGTCAGTATAAAGCCTATTAATCCATGGATAAAGGTCATTGTTCAGAAGGCTGAGTTGTGCTTGCTGCATTCCTTCACTCGTACAGACAAAAAGGCACAAGTGTAGATAATGTCATATGAATATTTAGCCAGAAAAGGGCAAGATGACCAATACTGTTCATAAATGGAATACAGGATGACATATTAATATATTCACAAACTAGGGTTAATTTTTGGGTGCCGACTATGTGAGATCCGTTCAGTTCAGTTTAGGTGTTACTGCATGGGGCTCCATGGATATCACGGAAATGTGAAAATGTTTTGGTACATGTTTGTGACTGGATGGATAGACAGACAGACAGACAGACAGATGTCTGTTAACATCTGACCAAATTCACTGAATCAATCTGCTTGCTTAAGTACCATTATCAAAGCTGTCTAGTTCACTATAAATGATCTGCTGTGACCTACAGTGGTGGCCAAAAGCATTAAGACAACGTACAGTATGCCATGTTTTATAGTTCTCACTGTGCACAAAGCAGATAATTTTACTAATTAGTTTTGGCCCATTAATCTTGCTCATGAGATGTGCTAATTACTAGTGAAAACAGGCTACACGATAATGATATTCAGCTACTGGAGTCATGGCCTGGGTCATGTCCAGACCTTCACCCATTAGAAAACTGTTGGACAATGGTGAACAAGGCTGTCTGTCAAGAAACGGTCTTCTGATTATTATCTTCAGGAAGCAATCAGGCAGGCATGAATTCAGCGAGTGATACCAGAATACTGCAGAAGATTTTTTCGACAGGGTATCAATCCGTTACAGGGCTGCACGCACGTTTTCACACACTACAAGCAATTTGGGAATGCCAATTAGCCTTCCTGACAGTGACAGAAAGTCAGAGTACGTGAAGGAAACCCACCAAGCATAGGGAGGGCATGCAAACTCCATACACACTACAGCCTGTCTGCTTGATACAGACTTTATTTCTCTATCTGAGACTTTATCGCAACACTTTTGGCGTCACTTTATATGTCATGTACCATTATACACCTGGCACCTTTGTATGCAAGAGACACGAGATACAGGTGTGGCGTGTGAGAAGCTTTTACATTTGCTTCATTTGGTAACGTCTGCTTCATTGCGTTCTCAAATCCGGATTTCTGAACTCTATTATGACGTTACACATCAGACACCGCCCAAATGGGCATCACCCAATGCATGACTAGAAGGAAAACTAGTGCAGGAGGGAAAGATAGTTCAGATCCCTAACAAACATAAAATGCAATCATACACGTTGAATCAAATGTGGAATTTGGTCACTCAAGGAGTACTTTGAAAGATATTTTGCTGGTAAATTCATTCAAATTCATTCAAATTCATGAAAAAAAAGCCTTAGAGTTTCCTTTACTGCACGTTTCTCTGTGTCTGTATAGTGGATTTTAAAGCCAAATGCAAGAGGAATGAGCAAGTTTTTTTTTTATGAGTGTTAGCTCCAGAAGAGATTAAGCAGGAGTTTAGGAGGGTCACATTGGGCCTGAGCCCAGACAGCTTCTGTAGGCTGAATCATGGAGTTTGTTGTTGGCTCAGAAAAAGCATTAGAGGGGTAACACATTTTAAGATATTTTTTCTAGGATGCTTTTAAAAACATACAAAATGCTTCAAGGGTTATTAGCAGGATGGATAAGCTAACCTAATTTTTTAAACTAATATTAGATTGCTTTTTATACCATGTTAAATAATTCTGGGTAAAATAACTTACTGATTTATTTTATTAGTACTTTGTGTATTGGTGTATTGGCCGAAACTAATGTTTGAAGCAGATTCCAGGGTGGCTAGATAGAGCGACTGATATGAAATTAAGCGCAGGGTCATTTTGCCGGCCCAGTCACTGTTCATATACCATATCTTTATCATCTATCTTAAGCTTTCCTTTCTCGCCTCCATGTATTTCACACACAAAGAGTTGTGTAGACAGGCTGCCAGTTGAGAGCACTTTAGCTCTTAAAGAGCAGGCTGAGCCAAAACACTTCAAGCTCTCACCAAAGCCTCCCAGAGGAAAGACACCCTGCACAGAGTTTTTTTTTTGGTAACAGGCTGTGTGAAAAGGTTAAATCTCTGGACACTTAAATGCTCTTTAAACAGCTCTGGTCCATCTCTCTCATGCCTTCAGACAGCACTTTCAGCATGATGTGGGTTCAGAGGAAAGAACAGAACCGGGGTGAGGGGAGGTTACACTACAGTACAAGGCTGTTTTTTGGTAGTTTTTTGGTAGTTTTTTTGTTAAGTTCAGTTGCTAGAGAAGTTATGCAACTAAATGTCTTTATTTTCAGTGTTATAAAACAGCCAAATGGGTATAAGACTAGTTCCAAAAACATATTTCTCTGATTAATCATTTTCATTCATTTATCTTCAGTAATCATGTTACCCTGATCAGGATCATGGTGGATCTTATCCAAGGCAGGAATACACCCATATACACCCATAGACCTATTACATCTATTGCAAGGTACCCTGTTCATACAGTTCATTCACTCACACTTACGAACAATTTAAAAATTCCCCTGATCCAAATGTTTTCCAGAAGGTGGGAGCAAACTGCATAAGCCAGAGGAAACCTACAGTATGCAGAGTTCAAGCAATAATCCAAAAACGGTAACCCAAGATTGAACCAGGAAACCTGAACCAGTGAGGTGGCAACAGGCTCCCTAACACGCAGGTGGAAGTGGACGGATAGCACTTTCCTTCACCATTGTTATGTCGCCTCCTAACGTTGTATGAGCAGCAATTCAAAAGGTCCATTTGTATGGCTTCACATTAGTTTTTCCCTTCCTGTTTGTTAGTTGCTGTGTAATATTGCTGTCTCGTGGAGATTGGACATGGCTAAATTAGTAAGAATTAACTGCATTAGCTGAATGGAGGCAGAGGTAGCACACTTCCAGTTCAAAACCCCACTCCACTCGTGATCAAGCACTGGCCACCAAACAGCCACAGATCTTTAAATTGAGGCCAGACTTGCAGCAAAAGAGCTTGCTCTAAACAATCCACTAGGTATTCCTACGAGACCAAGTGAGCTTGGCCTTTTCTATAACAAGCTGACAAACGCTGCTCTGGAAGGTCAGGCGGCTGTAGCAATCACAGGACACACACTGTTTCAGCTGACAACCTAAGAGATAGTCGTGGTTCAGACAACCACATGAGAATGAATGAGATTGGTTTCTGTTCGGATCTCTAGTTTTAAAGCCTCAGAGAATTTTATAGATAATTTTTTTTATTTATATATATAGAAAACAATAGGAAAACATTAGCAGAATAAACACATCTAAAATTATGATGATTCAACGTCCATATTATCCTCACAGTTTCTGTTTGTGTGTAGAGTGTGTTCAATTTCATTTGTCAAATACATATTTTCCAAAAATATTACAATAAAAGTACATTAATGTTAAGGAAATACTGGAAAGCAAATATAAAAATATAGTGTTATGAATATAAGGTGTTTGTTTACCAGTCTTTTAATTTATATAATATTTATTTAGGACCTCTATTAATACCTCTTGGCGATTATAATTGATTTATATGCAATATGCATACATGAGACTCTCATGAGAGTATGAGACTCTTAGCTGCAGTAAAAAATTTAAATGGTGTAAATGTTTTAAAGATGGTTGTACAGTACATCCGTGAATGACAATCCCGGCCAAGGTGGCCCGGAGCCCACTGCAGTCGTTTCCATGAGCATACATTTAGTCAAAAGAAAATTTTTCGCCCATTTGTACACACAATCGGTCATTAACATCTTGCACATTACAGGAACTCAGCTGCGAGTTATTGCCAATTCCCCTGTATAATTCTGACCTTTCTTCAAGCAATTTTCACGTTTGTGACATTAAAGGAGTTCCTGGGAGGCCAGCGTTTTATACATGACCAGACAATCCGATCATGGCTCCAGTGTACTGAGATTTTACCGTGATGGTAGATGGTAGCACTAGTGAAATGCTGGGAAAAGTGCATTGGTGTAGAAGGGATTATACAGATAAATAAAATTATTTTCTTATAACTGTGTTCTGTTATTCTGCACAATCAAAAGTCCCAGCTTGACTTTAACACCCTTTAAGTAATATTACTTCACAGTAAAAAGTATGTAATAACAAAAGCATGTATGTTTCTATGTACATGCATGATTCACAAATATATTTAATATATTCCGCTAAATGTCACAGTGGAATTATGGCTATAGCCTCTTCAGTACTGCAGGTTTCTGACTAACTTGGTTGATTTACAGTCACTGGGTTTGACAGAAAGTTTCATCACTCTTTGCTGGTTTGTGCTTTTGCTGAAGCCACCGCTCTCTGCCAGTGATCCAGCATACAGCTCACAAAGAGCTGCTGAACAGCTCAGAAGGACACATTTCATCTGTACATGTTTGGCAGAAGCACAAGGTCTGAAAGTGACCC
Source organism: Clarias laeviceps (assembly GCA_030014305.1). Classification (NCBI taxonomy): domain Eukaryota; kingdom Metazoa; phylum Chordata; class Actinopteri; order Siluriformes; family Clariidae; genus Clarias; species Clarias laeviceps. Next base: position 10,439,949 of record JAQMYJ010000036.1, on the reverse strand, counting down.
CCCCACTGCAAATGCCACAAACTACTCAAGCACAGACAGTATGACATGCAGCTGTCCTACACAAACGCTGTGAAACAAAACCTTGGTAGGGAACAAGGCCACACTGAGACATGGACTAAACTGACAAGAAAAATATAGAGGGATGGGTTTCAACCCAAAGACAATTACATTGTTGTCAGCCTTTTTATCTGAACTTATCAAAGAAGGCTAGAAGCCTTTTGGCGATTTGAAGATCATATCCATGTGAATCCTTGTAATTAAAGGAAGCATTAGGCTTAAGTGGAGGTGTACTCTGTGACCTCCAGCAGGATAAAGTGTTTGTAGAGGTGTCGGGAGGAGGAGCATCTCTGTGAGTGCATGCATCATTTTCACAGATGGCCGAATCATACTTCAGCCTATCCGCCATGTTATCCCAGCACTAAACAAATCAAAGTAACTTAGGGAGCTTCAAATAAAAATCTATAAATGTTCACGTTTCTTAACCGATTTATGTAAGGAATATTTATATTCAAAACTTCATTGGTAAGATCGGCTGGAAAACCAGGAATTGTAGGAAAACCACAGAATGCTCAGAAAGATTCATCCGATTCTGATCCGGACCGCAATGAGTGGCAAAGTTTTTTTTTCTCTATAATAATAATAAGTTGCCTCATAGATCCTATTGGATTACCAATTTTGGGAAACAAAAAAGCTTAAACTTAAAAGTCAATAATGAAAAAAGTAATACAGTATGACCCTATACTGGGGAAACAAGTCACCAAAGCAAAACTTTAGAGGTAGCATGGCGATGTAGTGGTTAGCACTTTTGTCTTGTACCCCTAGGGTCCGGGTTCGATTCCCCACCAGGTTTAATTCCTGTCTCTGTGTGCATGGGGTTTGCATGTTCTCCCTTTTCTTGGTGGGTTTATTCAAACAGTCCAAAGACATGCAGATTAGGCTAATTGGCGTTGCCCGTTGTGTGTGTCTGCCCTGTGATGGATTGGTCCCCTGTCCAGGGTATACCCCGCCTTGAGCTCTAAGTTTTCTGGGATAGTCTCCAGGCCCCCCGTGACCCTGACTACAGGATTAAATCCTATAGATGGTAAGTGAACAGGCGGGGCGGCGGCTGACGACCATCATGCCAAGGGTGTGTTACTTCATGCTAACCGTGCTCTAGTTCATGCTTAAGACTGAATTGTGTGGTTCTTGAAGTGAATGTGTTTCCCATGCTATACGGTGACTGTGTGATGAATAAACTTCATTGGGTAGCAATCAAGCCAACTTGTGTTTCCAAGATCCTTCCAGCGGTAAAAACGCTACAATATTAAATATAATTGTGACAGGATTGCATTTTTTCTTTCACTCATTCAACACATTTGTTTAGAATTTGTCATATTACAAATTATTCATCCCTTAATTACACAACAGGTGGGCACTTGTGTCTAAAGGGAAAGCTAATAAAAGTGGGAATATGGCACAGCAGCTACTTTTAATTAGTTTACATGCTTTTACATTACTTTTAACTCCAATGTTTTACTTTACAATCAATAAGATATTTAACATATTATAGTTACATAGGTCGGTATGTGATTCATTCTAGAATTTTCAGTCATTTAAGTAACACTTGTAGCACTTCTTAAATACTGTAAATAGCACAGCTTGTCATGACTCAGCAACAAATGCAAAGCCAGGGCTAGCTATATTCTGCAGGAATGTGTGTGTTGGTTTCCCCTCACACAACTTACCCTAAGTAGGAGGAGTTTCTCCGGAGATATGCGGGTGTCAAAGGGCACAAATGCTAAAAATATTACTAAACATTTGATATGTGTGTGCATGGTGCGTTTTGATCAACTACCGTCCTATCCAGCATGCATTACTGCCTAGCACCCAGTCTTCATAAAATAGCATTGACCTGGATAAAGGGTTTGCTGAAAATAAATGAATTAATCAACGGTGTCTGAATATGAAAATAATTTCACTACTATGCATGAGAACTCAGGATGTTATATCCTGTGTGAAGTGTGAACAGGGGGAATACAAAGCCTTATGGGATTTGCTTTAAAAGTGTACTTCCTTACAAAGAAGGAATATTGGATTTAATGAACACATTTTTTTTTTAGAGAATTGAATATTATAAGAGAAATTAATCAGCAAAGCCTTGTTTTTGCATTTGATTGTTGGAAATTGATGGTCTCACTCACTGACTCATTGTCAATACTGCTTTATCCTGTATACAGGGTCGCTGGGGGCCTGGAACCAATCCCAGAAGACTTAGGGCACAAGGCGGGGTACTGTACCAATCCATCGCAGGGCACACGCAGCGAGGACACACTAAGCCACCATGCCGCTTCAATATTTCTAGGTCAATTTCCTGGTTGGTTTTACATAATACCTGGGCAGGAAGGATAACCGAATTCATTCATCTTCAGGCGTGTGCATGGTAGTGGAAATAGCAACAATCTCATCTAATTTGCCGAGCTGTGTTGTATTGTCAAGTGCCACAGTGCTATTATATAACCAAGGACTGATAACAAATTAGCATCACAGAACAAGTTTGACCTTCCCACATACACAGTCTAGCCAAGCAGACTGAGGACAGCAGAGTGTGTGCCGTGACCAACCAAGCAATACAGTCCAGACTGCAGCTCCAGCTGCGTCAGGTGCTCAGATTAATGATGCTATCCCTTAAATCAAAAAGCGTCGAGGTGCACGCGGCACAGTCTGACCACCAGCCTCATCCTGCTTATATAAAAACAGACCTCTGTGATACGCCCTAATTGGGATCTATGGTTAAGTGTGAAGGAGTGGCATGAGAGTTATGGCTCCCTTCAGAGCACTGCTATCTTCTTGGCACTCTGCAGCATTGAGGCTTGGTTAAGAGGGGAACTTGTCTTATTTATCACAGAGGAAACTGTCAGATATTTTTTAATACCTTCACTGAGAATATAAAAGGAAATAAAATAAATAACACAACCGATTTCATATAAATAACTCTTTAACCAGATGATACTATGGACTCAGTAATAAGGTTCATATCCCACACACACAGCTCTCTCTTTCTCGCACCGAACATACAATAATTCTGACAGTTCTGACACCTGCTTGTTTTAATCGTGGTGTATGTGGGAGAGAGAGAAAATGCCAAAGGAATCCCAAACAGTTTTAAGCATCTCTTTATCTGTCAAATGCATGAAACATGGCAGGAAAGTGGCATTCAGGTCAGGAAATATTGGGCTCTGGATGTCTTCACACAACCATCTCAGCCTCAAAGACACACTACCTGTACTTCCTCAGTCACAGCAAATCCTTTGAAATGACTAAGATTGACATTATATCTCATCATGTGGCCCTGTATCTAAAACATGCTTCTGACTCCATTTATACATGCTGTCATAATACTTTTTTCAATCTTCAACAGTCCAGTTTGGGTGAATTTGTGTCCACTGTAGCTTCAGATACCTCTTCTTGGCTGACGGAAAAAAATGGAACCTGTTGTGTTGTTGTAGCCCACATGAGTTAAGGCTCAACATGTTCTGTTCTCTGAGATATTTTTCTGCTCACTGTGGTCGTAAAGAGTCGCTTTTTAAGTATACTTCCTGTCAGCTCAAACCAGTTTGGGAGATTCTTCTGACCGTTTCCACCCACAGAGCTGTCACTCTCTGGATGTCTTTTTTTGTTTGGGTTTTTTTTTTTTTTTTTAGAGCACTATGCTGTGAAAATTTTTATGTGTAAAAAATCCCAGGAGATTCAGGTTTTGTACTATACAGTAGATTCCACATGATATCCATGCTATGGTCAAAGTTAAACTTTTTTCGGAGTAAAACTTTTAATGTAAACTTAAGATTTTGACCTTTATGTTATTTATCACACTGATGACCAAAACCCACATTCAGAATTCAGAATTCACTGAAGCACTTTTAGCGTGGCTCTATTAATTGCTTATAAGTCATTCTGAAAGTGTCCGTTATTGTGTTTTACTATTTTATTACTGCTAGTTAACATGAGCGCAAGTTTCCACCGACGTGCTGACAGACTAGCATACGCTACAATGCTAACTAGTTTCTAACACAAGGGTGAATCCCAAATCCCTCTCTAAACCACTACTCGATTCGTGGAACAAGGGATTCCAGACCCTACATAGCGTACTAGCCTTCCTGTTTACTCTATTTGGGATTTAATCCTGTTTTTTTCCCCCTTGGGACAGTTAGTTAATCAGCGGTGAAATGTCTAAGGTGAAATAAGTGGAGACATAGAACGAAGTCGCCACAGGATTGTCCACAGGAGTACTGGCAAGAGTTTAAAATTACTTTCGCCCCTGACACACACACCAGTTCTCTGAGTACCAGTTGCCACCACCTTGTGACCACCTGAACCATGCAGCACTCACACTCACACAGGACTCTCAATTCACTCACCCAACTGCAAAGTAATAATAACATATTACTATATGAAATGCATACAGTACACCTAAAATATAGGTGAAGAGCTGCATTTAAAGTTCATATAATAAAAAAAAACAGAGTAGAATGAGAAAAAGTGTCCATGATTTAAGCACTGCTTATATTTGACATTTAAGAGCCAACTCCTTTAGACAAACAGTACAAGCACCTAAAAAAACAAGAAAAAAAAAAGAAAAAACAGCTGTAGCGAAATTTTGCTATTCGTACAGAATAAAACCATGGCAACAGAAAAGTCCCAGTTTTGGGTAAAGCAAAGCAGAGATCAGCATTTTGAATGCCTCTGGATGACAGCAGTGTGTGTGTGTGTTCTACATTTGCTGCTGATAACTTTGACACGCTTTAACCATAATGCGATTAAACTGTCATCTGCCTTTATATATGGGAGCCATAAAAATGTAACCTTGGTTTTTTGGAATCAGGACCTCACTGCCCTGGCGGCTTATTCCCCGGTCTGGCACGTTGACCTCGCCGAATCTCGTCCTGTTCCACCAACAGATGTTGTTTTGCTCTTTGCGCACAGGTGTACGAGTTCATGTGACTGGAGTCTGTATTTGTGTTACTCTGTAATAAGTTGTTTACAAAAAAAATCACATAAGAGAATTCTTCGGAGTTGAAAGCAGCGATTTTGGAATACTTAATGTGACGAGCTCACCAGCAGCCAATTTAGTACCATTGTGACCAAAGATAAGCCAATTTGTAAATAAATAAATATGCTATTTAAATCTTAAGACTGTGCTACTATGAAGCTTTTCTAAAAGCCATCAATGGGAGGATGGAATAGGCTTAGACAAACCTCAATAGGACAACTACAAATAATTTGTTTGCACAAGCAATCTTTTACAATACAGACATCCTCAGATTAATTAATATAAGCGTACCAGCCTACAGTACATGCATGTCCCATTGTACAGTACAGTATGTTGCAAAGCTACCAAACTTCTTAATAAACAGAAAAATTATGTATTACTTAAAGAATGAGCAGTTCATTTTGTCCTATTTTCTCCAGTCCTCAAAGGGCTCCAAATGCCTCTACTTCGTTTTTTAACACGTGTTTTCCCTTTCGGCATAACATTTTATTAGTATTATTATATTACACAGTTATACCAAGGGAATGTTTGTGTTCATGTACATCATTTTTCTGCACAAGCCTGAGTTTTGATCTTGGAAGAGCATAGTATTTTCATATATTGTAAAATTCTAAATAATACAAATACTGTATGATTCTTCTATCATCAGAGGATCTTCATCATGTAATCGGACACGGTGAGGTTGTTATGGAATTTAGTCGAGATTTTACGGGGATTAATTTGCACATTGTGAAATCTTAAAAGACTAAAAATTGCAGTGTAGCTGTGTGTTGTGATAAGACTCTTTTGGGTTTTTAACGTTCTCTAATGCTCTGCATGACGAATGGGTGGGAGTTTCAGCTAAATACAGAACGCGCTTCTACAGTAAATTTTCCTGCTACAGCCACCAAAATTATTTGCACGAATTTGCTTCGCGAGCAGTAACGGCACACGACAATAGTCAGAGCGGAAATGCAGATGTGCCAGATGTGCTATAGGGAGGAAGGATAAATAAAGTGGAGCCTGGTAGGCTGAATTAAAAACAAAAATAAACACACATCGTTCACAACCTTTCAATAAGAGCATTCCCTATTGATTCCCTGCAGTGCAATCGCAGAAGCTGATAAAACTGTGGCTTGTGTTTCAGGAAAACACAATGATGGATAAGGTATTGTAGAGGGTTTGATTTTTGCTGGGTTTGCTCTGAAGATGAAGCAGAATGGTTTTCTGAGAGGTCTTTATCCCCCTTCCCTCTGACTCATCCATATGCCATGGCGATAATCGAGGTCTGTAAGAGTGTTTTACTCTTCTTTGCTTATGTCACATTTGCAACCAGGAGTCTGACACAGAAAGCAGACATCTAAATTGCGACAAGTGTACTTTGCATATCACACAACTTAAAAACTGATGAGGGATCATATAATAGGGGTTTTAATAACAATATGAAAAAAGAATGAAACCATGATCTTTTAATGATGTTACATTAGAATTACAGTACTTACTTTTAAATAGATGAAGAGATTATTACTAGAATTGTTCCTTTTTTTCAAACACCTAACGATTTTAAACAGCGTTTTTTTAACGTCTATGTCTTTTAAATGCAATTTCTACAGCGAATGTTTCCTTGGCAACCACATGACACTACTCATGTCTTTACTAGCCAAATCATGCTGTTTGTTGTTGTTTTTATTCACCCAGACTTTATAGCAGAGTAAATAAGGAAAGTGACAAAAGGGTCACATTAAATGATTCTATAAAACAGAGAGGGTTTTTATAAATGCACAATTTACCACATCGCCCACATACTGTACCATCAAGTCTCTGTCATGGGGGGAAAAAATACAGATGCTTAGCTAATTATAGATCCACCAAATCCAGAAGACAGTTAATAAGCCTGTACACGAAATTGGTGTCTTCTGGATGTCCGAACAAGATTCGGCTAATTACATCTTATCACACTGTGCTGCGGTTGTTGTTCCTTTTTTTTTTTTTACAGCTTTGCCTGGCTCGTTAGCTAAATATTTTTTGTTGCATAACAGTTCTACATAAGACGATGAATCAGTGTTAAAAATCGCACTGTGAAAGAACAGTTTTACACCGTTCTGTCATAACATTACGACGCAAAACATTATGCCCAATATTGTCTAGGTTCCTCTTGTCCCGCAGGGGCAGCTGTGGCACCAGGGGCATGATTCCACAGGACCTCTGGGGGTGTGTGGTGGTATCTGGCAGATCCTTTGGGTGCAGTGGGTTGTGGGTTGTAACCTCCATGGATCGGACTTGTCCAGTGCAGTCCAGTGACGCTTGATCAGATTGAGACATGGCGAATTTGGCGGCCTTATCAACAACTTTAAACTCTTTGCCTGCTAAGCCCAAGATGGCTGCTCCATTTATGTTATGGTCCTTCAGAGTGTGCATGCCCTCAGAAATGTATGTGTCCAAGTGGTGATATGAAAACACAAAAAGTGGGGTAATACAGCACCACATGACCAGCTAAACAAACTGATTTACAATTCAATTATATTTATATAACACTTTTAACCATGGTCAGTGTTGCAAAGTGACAGGCAGGGTTATCTCAGTGGTTAAGGCATTGGACTAGTTACTGAAAGGTCCCAGGCTCAAACAACACCACCAACAAGTTGCCACTGTTGGGCCCTTGAGCAAGGCCCTTATCTCTCAATTTGTATAAGGAGATAAAAATGTAAGTGAGTATGAAATGTGTGAGGAAAATATGTTTAACTCAAAATTATCTGACTGTTTGTGATAAGCAAGTGGATGCCGATGTTGGCAAGGAAAAACCTCCATAGATGGCAATAGGAAGAAACCTTGAGAGGAACCAGACTCAACCCATCCTTATTTGGTAAGTTGTACATGTTCTAGAAAGTTGTTCAGTACTAATTAACACTAACTAGTTTTCCTTTTCTAGTTAGTGTTTAAATTTTGAAATACCTCTCATGTAGCCTTATAATATATGTCTTACATTACAATCTTCTGGATCTTTTATATTAGTAAAAACTTTGAATGTTATGGCTTTCGATTGGAGATGCTCCTCAGAATAACCTTCACTACGATTGTGGGAAGTTTTAACCGAGTCCGGATCTGTGTTTTTTTTTGTACGAAATTGCTAAACATTTTGCAGTTCAATTTAAAAACCTGATAGACTTGGATGATTTGGCTTTGATCTGTAGCAGATGATGCTTTCAATTCATGCGGGTAAGTGAACAGTGTCACTTGCATTGCCATGACTTCTGCACATGCACACAAAGTCATGTATCAAGTATAAACCAGGATTAAACTGACAACCAAAACCAATCCAAATCGAACATACACACACTTAGTCAGTGCAGATGTTGGAGCGATTCAAAATGGCATCAAAAATCAAGACCTTCGATGCTGCAACCATCTTGTTATCAAATTAACTATAAAAAGGAACAACTCTGAAACCTGGTCTTTGTATATCAAGCTGATTTGCACAATAACCCATAGGAACCCAGATCCATTTCTTCTTTAGGGTACATTGTGGGGGATATACAGTAACACAGACCAAATAGACCATATGGAGCACATTATGAAAGATGTCACATGGCATTTTCGCTTCCAGCTCATTTTAAGGTTAAATGCCCTATGTAACATACTGTACTGTATATCACAGCAATATTTTCTTAATTTGTTTAATAAATGAAGCCAGAACAAGTTTAATATAAAATATGACAGGTTATTAAATCATTAGAACTAGTTAAATATGATGAAACAAACTTTTTAAAATTAACAAGTACCCAGGCACATCATGTTTTTTAGAAATGATGTCATGGTTGCACAAAATCAACTTTGTGAGATAAAACCAAGGATAAAGCTGAATAACAAACTTTCCAGAGCAATTAAAGGGTTGTGTCACCTGTGTCACCATTAAGGGTTTCTTAAGTGCTATAATATTTTTTATCCTACAAACTGGAAATGCATTTGGATACAAGTTTAAAAGTCTGCATTTAAAATGTTATGAGCATTTAATCTAGATAAAATACAGATGTGTAAATACGACCAGGAAATCTACTGTAGCTTAAAACAACAGCTATTGTGTGCAGTGTGTCATGGGGCAGCAAAGGGTCCTAATGTTATACCATACAGGAATATAATGTTATAACATCTCCTGCTCGTGTACGCCCACTGCGCTGTTTGTGCTGACTTTACAGAAGTAAAGAACAGGATTTACAGAAGTTTTATGTTCTCAAGAATCTTTTATGGCTAACATCTAACCACTGGATTTCCCAGTACTGCAGTACTCTGATGAGACCAATATAGCAGAAATAGAAAGGCCAATGTAGCACAAATTGCTGAAAAACATCAATGCTGGTCAGGACAAAAAGGTATCAGAACACCCAGCGCATCACACCCTGCCGCATTTAAGGCTGATGATCCAGTATCCAAATTTCCTACAGTAGATCTCAGGCCAACTGAACATACATGGAATGCACCGGACAAACAAGTCTAATCCATTTTGGCGCCACTCACAACCCACAGCACCCAAAGGATCTACTGCTAACGTACTGGTGCCAGACAGCCAGTAGACAAACAGTGCAGAGTCATGCCCTGAGTGGCCCAAGCTGCCCCAGTGGCACAAGACGAACCTATAGAACACTGGGCTTAATGTTTTTGGATTTAATGTTATGGCTGATCGATTTATGGCCGTGAGGTAGTAACCCAAATGATTTACTGAACTTGACTAGGATGCAAAAGTTCATTGCATAAAGAGCTACCTAAAGGATCAATAACTAAATATAACCAAATACATTTGCAGTAATGTATATGCGCATGCATAAGTAAACTGACGTGCTTGAAATTCTGGTCTTCGTCTGAATCATATACAGCTCTCAAGCTATTTTACTGATGCGACTGCAAAACAAATTGCACCCAATTATTCATTGCTTATAGTATTTTCGTGTCGTTTGTACCCACAAAACACTACGGCACAGATGTTACAATCCCCACCACCCCAGAGGTGTCTGAAGCAAATAGTAAAACAATCACACAGCTAACAGGCTCTGATGTTCACACACTGACAACAAGTCAGTAGGGTGTTTGACAATATGGGAGCGTTTCGGAGCTGATTGGTTGTGCTTTATGAAAATAAGGATGCAGTTAATTAAAAAGTCCATCGAACCAGGGTGAACGAGTACAGCCATGGCATGTGTGGGAACGGCCCAGACATATGTCAGCCCACACACTCGATAAAGCCTCTGGAAGTGGAGATGTGTGGGTGAAACTGGGTGCTATTTCTATGCCAAACTGCCTGAGAATTTTAAAGGTGGCATCCTGGCTCTATTTATGCATTTGAATTATTATAAACTAATATGCCTATAACTTGGCATCATGAGTCTATAAGTGCGACGGTATAATTAGTCAGTGACATAAGTGCTTATAAGCTCCTTCCTAAAGCTGTTTGCTTTGAATCTCTTAGTTATATCATCTAATCAGACTCGAGTTAGCATTGGGCTAACATGCACTGGAGAACATTCTTCCTGGAGAGGAGGCATTAGGCTTAAGCTGCCTGTCGATCTAATGGTGCTGCTATGGCTTTCGCTCCAGAAGAATCAGGTGTGCGCTCTCTCCTGATAATCGATACCCTGCTCTTTCCACTCCCTCGCTTTCTGATCAGTCACGTATAACATAATTCATTGATGCAAAGTCACTTCACTTGTGTTATTTGTCTTAAACCTTTCCATCAGAACATCTTTTGATCTTTGAACACACAGACAGATCCACACAGCCTTATTCTTGGGATGTTCCTGATTTCCGACGTGACCGGGCAAAGCCATTTAGGGCAGCAGGTTTTTGCTTTTTGTTTTTTTGTTTTGTCCTCCGGAAAAGTCCTAAGGCCTTATAGAAAACATGCTGGGAACTGCATAAAGTTGATGAGCCATGCAGCAACCAAAATGTTCGCAAATGTTCGTAAGCGATTATAAATGCCTCATCATCCACAATGTCTGTTTGTTTAACGCGGGAAGTTGATCGTCCTCTCGTGGCACATAAAGGACTTTATATTGTACTCAGCGTTGTGCAGTCTTGTAAAACATAAGCTCATAAAGATCCTGGCTAAGCACTTCCCGACTTAAAAACATAGTAAAATGAATAGGTGTTGATGTGTTGAGTCAAATAGGAGGTAAAACATACAGTACATACATAGCTTTGCCATAATGTCACCTACAGTACGGCATGTACATGTGTAGCCAATAGGCTCTGGTTTCTCTAAAAACAACCACAAAGTGTGTTTCAACCCACATAGTGTTGGTTTCACAGCTTGTATTTGCACACACACACTGAAAAAAAAAAGCATTAATGTAAATGTAAAATATGTTCAAACTAGACTGAAATTACAAGCCAGACTGCAAAATAATGCACCAGCCAGGGACTGCACCTAGAATTGAATTTGGATGCCATCAGACAGGAAAATTACTTTCGCTTCCATTAGCAGCCCTGACCTTGTTTTTTGCTAGATATTTCAAACAGAGACCTCTCCTGCTATCCACACTGGTGCAGGCATACTTTATCAGCTGTGTCACCCCTGGGGTTATTTATTTTGCTGTAGGGCTTTCCCCGGACGTCCCTCTCCAAAGCATTGTTCCAGAGTCCTTATGCAGTCACATGGCAGGTTTAAAGGGCTTCAGGATCAAATTTTACTACAGACTTCCATAAAGCATTATTAAAGTAATGAGAAAATGTATGCAGAATGACCACCTGGACATTGTCATGGACAGGTCAATGCAACAACCATTTCTGGATAATAATAGTAATTTCTGCTCCGTGCAAAGAAATTGACAAGACAATATAATGACATGAATGATGATAAACAGTTCAGATTATTTAGACTGTGTTCACGCTAATGGCTGAGAACAAAACAAGGCCAGCTTTAATTGTGCCATGACATAGCTGCAAAGAACAAGCCTATTAATAGAAGCCTTGTCTTCCTTTTCCATTTACAAAGCCAGACCTGACGAGGCACTTTGACCTTGCTGTTCATTAATGCATAAAGCAGTTCTCCCAGCGGTTCTCATAAGTACAGTACACAGTGACAGGGGCTTTACATTAGAAAGGCTTTTGAGCTAATGACGCTTATCTAAAAGGTCAGGTCCACGCTTCTATATAACTGAATAATTATATGGAAAATGACAGTTCAGGGGAACTAATAAAAAAGTAATATCTGTTCTTTAAAAGACAGCAAGCCTTATTAACCAAGCTGGATTCATAAAGCGCCTGTACAAGCATTTGCACAGGAAATTTGGTACTTTATTTATGGAGAATCCATCAATTCTTAAAAAGCATTTGTATCCTTGCTGTGCTCCTGTGTGTGTATGTGTGTGTGTGTGTGTGTGTGTGTGTGTGTGTGTGCGTGTGTATGTAAATGTAAACCTTAAGTGCTAATTAATGTAAACCTCAACTTCATCCATTTCAAATTGTATAACGTGCATGAATTAATGCACTTTTATACATGGATTACACTGTTGAAGTTTTCCTGAGATAATCCACACAGATTTGCAGAAGTGTTCTGGAGTTTCTGTCAAAAAAAAAAAAAAAAAAGAGATTCTCATGCTAGCTCACTAAGACAGGGACTGAAACAAACTTCAGAATAATAATACACCCCCATAAATGAAGACAAATAAAAGTAATCATTCAATTATGATAAAAGAAATGGCACCTTATAAATAGAGGATGAGCTAGTCTGTCTGCGCATACACAAATGCCTCAGTTTATGAAATATTTAGCACTCATTATTAATTCTTTTTATACAGTGATATGCAAAAGTCTTGAGCCACCCCTTATTTCTTCATATTAAATTAAATGAACCCCTCCTGGGACAGACTCTGTAAACAGGATAATGCGGTATAGACAATGACTGAGTGAGTAAATTAACTTACATGTTATAGATTAAATTGAAGAAATGGGAATTGTGACAGGCTACACAGTGCCTGAAGATACAATTTAAATGGTTAATGGTTGTTTATGTAACAACCTCAGCAGCATCCTCATTTCCCCTCTCGTCTGTTCCAACCACTCAGCATTCAGCATCACCACTATAGTAATCACCAGCCTGATCATCTGTCATCATCTGCACCTTAAGTTTATGCATTAATGATTCATAGGTCACTGTGTGGATCAACAAACGAACTGGTCAGGCACAGGGACTGGACTGAATAAACGAGACTTAAAAATGTGGTAAAAATAAAAGCCCAAAAATTCTTTCAAGGAGCCTCGAAATTGACAGTCAGTCAGACTACATAAAAAATATAAGAAATGGCCCCCAAGTGGCGCAGCGGTCAAGTGCTCTCCATATCAGCCAGGATTGCCTCGGAGCTGATTGGTGGGATGGGAGGTACTCTTGCGATCCCACAACAATCATGGCTCTAAGTTTATCACGGGCACCTACGCAGAAGGAGTGGATAGCGCTGTCCTCCGAGTATGTAACGCCACTCCCAGCGGTGCGTGAGCGAGCAGTTTGAAAAGATGCGGTTGGAAATACGTGACAGTTTCTGGCCCTCCCTGATTGGTGGTTGTAGCCTTGATGGGGGAGTACTCTGATGATGGGTGGGTACTGTCAACAACAACAACAACAACAACAACAACAACAAAAATCCCCCCCCTCCCCAAAAAAATGTGTATCTATGTATATATGGCTCAAGGTGTTCGCATGGTATATAATATTTTTCTTGACATAAAACTAAGTGACATTAACTTCCATTACTGTCTCTCGGGTTTTGCCCTGATTGTTCATTACAATCACCCAAGTTTATTTCCTATTAAAGTTCACTTCAGGTTGCATTACACAACACTTGCACACAAATTCACCAAAAGAACTAAAAATGTTCCTCAATGTGAGCATCAGCTGTCAAGTGTCTGTTCTTTGTAGTGTTCCTTCTCATATAAGCAGTTAAAGGATCTCATGCCAAGTCAATTGCATATACTGTACTGTACATAGTTAGCTGCTTATAAGTCTCAGCACAAAGCATCCTTCGCATTGTATCATGCATTATAGTATCTGATACGTGGTGTAAGGTTCAGAATCGTAGATTCTGATGACCCTCTGTGATTTAGTGTTTAAATACCTCAGTTATTTGCTGACACGCAAAAGGAAAGATCTTTGGTTTATGATTTCCAGTGTCAGTAAAAAAGCTTCTTCCTTTTAAAAGGACGTGCTCGGCTAAATTTAGTGACAAAAAGGGAAGAACTAGCGGTCTGGCTCTCCAAGTGTTTATAAAGAACATTTGAGTATTTGATACTTTAAAATGAGTTCCCATTGCAACCTTCATTCTGCAGTGGGAGGGAATTTTGGTAAAATCTCAATGATGAATAAGCGTAGGTTGATTTGGATAAGTGAATATTAGCACAATCAACACCATAAAAACACATTCATAGCCAGCCATCTGTTAGATTATGGCATCAGACTATAGAAAGATAGTGTCACCTTTCTTGCACCCTCCGTTTCTTTCCTTTCTGTGTAGAGCAAGGAGTGTGGATTTATTATTATTATTATTATTATTATTATTTAGCTACTGTTATTATTTAGCTATCTTCAAATCACGAGAAAAATAATTGGAGGCCATTCAAATGTTCTGGTGCAAAAAGCAGATAAATAAATAAATAAATTAAAATGCACTGCTTTCACTACCAACATTTGGAGGTGAGGACTAGAGCCAAGTTTGGGCAAGATTTGGATTCCCAGCAATCCTACAGCCTGGAACTGCAAAACACAACTTTCTATAGTTTCTCCCTCACTGAACTCAATACTTGCTTGTCAGTCAATTGCTGTGCATTTTACATCGTGTTTGTATATGGGAGTAAGGACACTTTATCCTCTGTAGCCATTTATTCTGTCGAAAGACAACATAAAATAACATCTGCTAGTTTAATAAGCACTCTGCAGCTGCTACACTAGGGATGAATGGGATCATCTGGCATGGGATTTTTACCAAGCATTATTATTACATTTTAGCAGATCCTTTCTGGCAATTTTACCTACATAAACCTTTGTAGGATGGTATTTTAAATAATATACACTTGATCGACAAAAGTATTTGACCAAACCTGTTACTTATTGATTTCAGGTGTTTCAATCAGGCCCCTTATCCCCAATTACTGAAGGGCAATCTTAATGCTTGATCATACCAAGACATCTTGGACAATGCTATGCTTCCAAACTTTATGGTGACAGTTTGAGGAAGGCCCTTTTCTATTCCAGCATGACAGTGCCCCAGTGCACAAAGCAGGGACTATAAAGACATGTTTCTCAGAGCCCTGATCTCAACCCCATCCAGCACCTTTGGGATGAACAGGCCTTCTCGTCCAACATCAGTACCTGACCTCCTAAATGCTCTACAGAATGAATGAGCACAAATTCTTCAATATTTGGACTGTACTTTATGGACATTGCTCACACCCAAGACATTTATGGTCCATTTATGGACATTAAACATTTGAATATTCATGCATGCAACATTTGCACTCACCCTGGACATTTCTAAACATTTCTATTTTATTTAATTTTGCACACTTTTGCACATTGCACATTTTTCCACATTTTCCATATTTGTACAGCCATTATTGTCTATTTTGTACTGCTGAGTTTTTTTTATTATTATTTTTTTAATGTCCTATATTTTATATTTTGTTCTTCAAATTCTTTTTGGCTAAGTTTTTCTTTATTTTATTCTTATTCTATTCCATAATTTATTTCTTATTCATAATCTTTGATTTTAAGGTCACAAGCGGTCGTATAAGCATTTCACTGCATATTATACTGTGTATGACTGTGTATGTGACAAATACAATTTTAATTAAAAAATTTGAAGAAGAGAGATGAAGCTGTTACAGCTGCAAAAGGGGGACCTATTCCATGTACGTATATGGATACATTGTCATTGAAGGTTTAGCCAAATACTCTTGTCCATACAGTGTATATCCCCAGAGAATGGCTTAAAATACACATAGCATACATACCAACCAGTGCAAGATTTTTAACCATGATTCATTTAGACAGGCTGAATTTAACATAACATTATAACCCATTTGTTGCATCTGCCATCTCTGAAAAACAGATGTGACCATATAAAAAGCTTTTGCTCAAAAAAGCAACTAAAAAAGCAAGAAACCATACACTGCAAATAACTAAATCATATTGCACTATGTAAAGATAAAGTTTTTAAACTTTTATGATTCTTCTGCTTACTTCACTACAGCCTCAGCCGTGTTAGTAGGCTTTTTTTTTAATAAAATGTCTTGTAAAATCTCCATAGATTTAATTTAGTATACTTGCTAAACAGAGAATGCACAAGCCACAAAGGCTCTTGAACACCATCGCTCTCACTGCCAACTTATTGATGTAAGGAGTCAATTTAAAACTCATAAAAGCTAGCACTAACAAGTGTAGGGAGCGATAAAGCCAGCCGAGTCATATGCCGCCCCAGAGAGAAGGACGAGACACTTTGAAGAAGGCAGATAGTCCGTGAAACACCAGAGAACTCAAGACAGCATGCCATGACATCATATAATACAGATCACACCATAATTCCATAAGCGGCAAGGGAAATAAACACGCTGCACTCATAAACTCCTTGGGTTGAACGACAAGGACGTGTTGTTTTGCGAAAGAGGGGCTGCATTTCGCAGCCTATCAATTCTATACATGCATGTGAGTGCACGTAATCACCTGAAGCCATGTAGAAAACAATCTTGATTATTATTCCACTGGGTTAATCCTTGTGGACTTGCGGGTTAATCCTTGTGGAACAAAATCTGGAGTGTCGACTGGGAGATTACTGGATTCTCCCTTTCAAGACTTAATAGCCTTGCCGGCAAAAGTGGTGATGCTGAAAGCAAAAATGTTCAAAGGAATCCTGCTCTCTGTTCTACAGGGTCACCATCCTCTCACATTTAACCTCAGACAGACAGAAGAGAGGCAGAAGATTTAAAGTAGGACATTCAACTTGTATTATTTGTGTTTGATTGACTACGAATTACACTGTATCAGTCATTTTATGTCACAATAAGCCTGAATGAATGTATTCACAGTTTTTATCCGGCGCAGAGTATAAATAACCTTCGCTGAATATAGTGGCATACTGAATACTGTTTAACTTTATTTAAAAAAAAAAAAAGGGGAACCTGTTTGTATTTACTTTGGCTCATTTGGGTGACAGTTTTATCAATACTATTAAAACAGAATATAACTGAGAGGTTTAGGATTAAAGGTCTTGATCCATCACCCAACACTGATAGCTTGGTGGATTTGAGATTCAAACTCACAACCTTATGATCACAGGTGCAAAGGTCCCTCTTTCTAAAGATTACGTGGGAAGAAGCACTTAACAAAGATGACATTTTTTCCAATGTAGAATTATTTGTCTGAAAAATAAAACTGGGCAAATACAAGGGCCAAAATGACATCTTGACTAGCAAGTGAAAATATTTTTTAAATAGTCAAAGTATCTAACATTTCCTATTATTTTCCTTTCATCAATTAACCATAAGCCTTATTCCAAGATGTTTCTACAACAGTAGATATTCATTCCAACATTTAAATGTTCTTGTGCTACTTTTTTGAAATATGTGCTTAAAATGCTAACAGAACAGGATTATTTTAAATCTTTATTTTAGTAAAACTAGGTGGAAGGTTTCTCGGTTCAGCTCCCACCAAATGCCCAAAATCCAGCCGTTGGATGCAGTACTGGTCCCAAGCCTGGATATAATGGGAGGGTTGCGCCAGGAAGGGAATACAACAAAAAACCTGTGCCAAGTTGTGTGCGGATCGTATGGTCCACTTTGTGGCGCCCCCTCGATGGGAGCAGCCAAAAGACCAACAACATTTTAGCAAAATTGGGAACAATTTTAAAATAGCTTTCATAACCTTTTATTGATTTATAGAAACCATGGAATCTAAAATACTAGATAGAGCGTACTATACTAAAGATATTTTCACTTCATAAGAAAATTGTTTTGCAGTGTAAAAACATCTCATAGCCCTGAGGCAAAAACATCTTATTGTCAGTGCCAGTAGTTCCCAACCCATGTCCTAAAAGACATCTTTCCTCCTCTGTCACAGCCACTTCTAATCAGAAATAGAATAAGTAATTAATAAGTAGTGCTGCACAATTAATCTCATAAAGACTGGAACTGCGATAAGGACCTGTGCAATTATTTAATCACAAACTGCTGCAGTTTATTGCAGGTAATATACACAGTCAGAAATTATAGAGTCTGTCAATAATTATTTAAATAATTTTGAATTGATAAATACAGTAAAACCTCGGATTGCGAGTAACGCGGTTTGCTAGTGTTCCGCGAGACGAGCAAAGATTTTTAATACATTTTGACTTGGAAAACGAACAAGTCTTGATTTACAAGTATCATGTATCACGTATGCGCTTTTTGTTTTGATGCCGAGCGTCATGTGATCACAACTGAACCAAATTTTTCTCTCTCTTGTGCTGCGGAATTGTGTGTAATCGTCTCCCCTGCTGGGTCTTAGTGCGCGTCTCTTACTGGTATAATCAACATCCATGCACGTGTGTACTGTTTACTATAACACTGTGACCATTAGAGAGATTTCTTGTTAATTTTTCCGATAAAACAGTGTTTCCGTTGTGTGCGCGCGTAACTGTGTAAAATGAGAAGGGGGAGCGGCTCCTTACTTTAGCTTCACACACACACACACACACACACATACACAGTGCCTGTGCGCACAAACGGAAACACTTATCTGTCGGGATTTGTTTTTATTTTTTTTTATTTTTACTTTATATTTTGTGTTAATTATTTTTATGTATTTCTTTTTTTGGGCTGTAGAACAAATAATTTGAGTTTCCATTATTTCTTATGTGAAAATTTAATTTGGTTTACGAACATTTTGAAATACAAGCCCGCTTCCAGAATGAATTATGCTCGTAATCCAAGGTCCCACTGTACAGTATATATTGGCAAACATCTTCATCATTTATGCCATTATTTGGTGCATTTAATTGTTTTAGCATAGATGAATAAGTTCGAAGACAGAACAGTACATTTAATAGTTACATAATGAAATACAATATGTGAAAAAGAATCGCAATCTGAATTTTTTTTTGTTTTGTTTTTTTATCAAAACGTGCAGTGCTATTAACTAGCTGATTTAGGTGTACTAGGATCTGAGAAAACACTAAACTGTGCAGAGCAGGGGATCCCCGAGGACCAGGGTTAGAAACCGCTTTCATAGGTCAGATAAAATCACCTGATCAAAATCTAAAATCTCATAAACCTCTATGTATTTAAAGTGCCTTTATTTAAAATCTAAGTATTTATATTTCCCAAAGTAACACGAATATGCAGAAAAATTCATGTTTGACGTGATGGTACGGCTGCAAGCATTTACCGTGTAAGTGCATCAAAATTGCGTCGTAATGAGTGATGGGTACCTAATGGATGCTGGGATCAAATGATAGCCGCATTCTTTGAGAAACGAGGAACAATACCAATGAACACTCTGGACTCAAGAGCGCAGGCCATTACATGACTCATTCGCACAGGAAAGAAGAGAAACAAGAAAGAGAGTGAGAGTGGGAGCAAAAGAGAATGGGTTGATTACTGAGCCCTTTACAACATGCTAAGGGAGTTTTTGTGTGAAACTTCATGGTGAAAGCTGTTCCAATTGCAGCAGGATGCTCCTGGTACCTGGTTATTTACAGCTATATCTACTGTTGTTTTATGTATGATCATTGTTTCAGAAAGTTTCAAGACATTTAAAGTTTCATCTTTCTTTATAGTGCCTAAAGCTAACTTTTCCTTCATCTTACAATCTTAGAGAGAGAGAGAGAGAGAAAGAGAGAGAGAGAGAGAGGAGTCAAGGTCTCTCTGGATATTTATGTTAATAATCACAGTAGAGGCTCCCAAGTGGTGCAAAAGAAAAGCGTTTGCCTTATCATCCAGAGATCACCACTGAATCCCAAATATGCCACAGCCATCCTCGGCCAGGAGCCCATGAGAGCAAAAAATTGCCTGTGCTCTCATAAAAAGATGGGGGAATACTGTACAATCACAGCAACACTAGCCAATCATGAGTGTCTGAGAACTCATGTACTTTTCTCCATGTGTGTTACCTCGCTCCCCGACTTAGCAAGAGCAACAGTACAAAAAGCGCTGAGGTGAGGTTCATACTGTATGTCTTGGAGAAACAACATGATTGCCTTCGCTGTCATGTAACACAGGAGAGCTGTCTTATGTGGGAATCACCCATGTCTAAATAATGATGAAAAAACTGAACTGGAGTTCTGATAGGGCTGCACGATTTGATTAAAACATTTGATCACATTTCAATTATTTTGGCACATATTATAATTGTCTTTTAAACTGAAATTATGTAACTATTAAATGCACCAATTTGTATTCAATTTGTATTTATTTAGGCTAACACCAAATAACTGCACACATGATGTCCTTAAAAGGATGATCATCTCAAAACTATTTAAAAAATAAAACAATAAAAAAAACTTAAATTATTGACAAAATCTTACAGTATATTACCTGAAATAAATTGCAGCTTTTTAAATAATCACACAGGCCTGTATTGCGATTTAGATTTTTTTGCTATTTATATAGTGGCACTAGATCCTGACTAATATTAATACAGTCATGAAACAGTAAAGTGTGATTTACTTTACCGTGTCTTTACAAAATCACAAATGTATATATTTTTTCTTGATTTAAACTCATGTTATGCATTAAAACAAACATTCTATTACGACAGGGCAGTGGTAGCTGACATGATTAAGGCTTTGGGTTCCTGATCGAAGGTCGGGGGTTCAAGCTCTACCGCCGCCAGCACGGCCCTTAAACCCTCCAGGGGTGCTGTATGCCTGGCGGATCCTGTGCTCTGACCTCAGGTTCCTTATTCGATTCGGATATGCGAAAAAAATATTCAGTGTGCTGCAATGTACATGTGACAAATAATTGGATCTAAACAGAATACAGACAGACTCACATCATTGCATGCTTCGAAAACAAAGTATTTATGTTTCAAATTTGTCAGGGAAAAAAAAGACTAAAACAATAAAAAGGAATATGGATTTTTTTTTTTTTTTTTACCCTAAACATGAGTCACACACATACAGACACACACTCGGTACTCACTGATGTATACAGATGGCCTTCTCCATTCATGGCGATGTATAACCCTGTCTTCACGGACTGAATAGCAACAACTCGGAGACCCACAGGGATGAGATTGAACAACGCTGGAGGGAAAAGACAGATAGAGAATCAGAAGGTGTGTAGTGTTTGTAAATGATTTGATGCACACAACAACATGCCATGTTTTTCTGCCCGCAAGCCTTCAGAAAAGAACCTTCAATATGCAACAGATCTTCAGAAGCATTTAATGGACTTTAGTACAAGTAAGTGCCAGACCTAGGAACAGTCGAGTTGCGGATTTCTCCAAATACAAACATCATAGATGGATATAGCTCATGTGTATTGTACAAAAAATAGACATTGCAGTGCACCAGATACCAGTATTTACAATTATACATAATATTTTTAGTGTGTAAGTGAATGTATAAAATGTCCAAAGACATACAGTATATTGTATATATTGTGTATGTTGTAAACTGTATATGGTATATTGTATGTGTGTACATGTGAGGGTGCGGGAGAATTAAGTCGGCCTCACTGGTTTCAAAAAGCTGTCCCGATGGTGAATAATCCTAATTTCAGAAAATCCTCAATGAGACAGAATTCACATTCCGAAACAGCTCTGAAACAAAATGTTGTCCGTTCAAGCCAGCAGTAAACACCATGTAGCGTTGTCCTTCCCAGGCTTCCATTAACAAAGCTCAGCTGACCCTACTGTCTCATCGGGAGTCCCCTCGCAATTTCGAGGCGCAGTCTTGCGAAAGTATAATCCAGAACCAAAACTTTGTCAGACTTACGAATGAATCTGACTTACAAACATGCTCCTGGATCGGAAGTCGTTAGTAAGTCGGGGACTACTATGCAGATAAATATAAAGACAGTGGCCCACATGAATACGAAGAGTTGCACTTCCCAAACAGTCCATGCCCAAGACTCGCACTTATGCTGTAATCATTATGCCAATCCCAGTACTCGTTCAGCTCATAGTGACTTTTTACTGTGTAGTTGTAGAAGAATAACAATTCATGCATCTAGACTCTAGTTCCTCCTAATGTTCCTTTCACATGTTGCCTCAGGGAGGAGTTTTTCATTACCACTCTGGATCGCTCATAGTGGTTCTAAATCTTTACTCTAAATTTTTTTCACTTTTAATCATTTTCGTTGGTGGATTTGTCCAACAATGTTGAAATAAATTCTCTATAATGCATTCAATTTGACCGGTCATATCAAGTCAGGTATTAAGTCACACAGGTCAAGAGAGTGAAATGTATCAAATATTAAATTTCCACAAAATTCGGTTGATAAATCCCTTATCTTCCTGATCTTCTAACAAAATTGAAAATGTTATCATTCTGAACATATGAAGCACTTTAATGAATAATATTCATGCTGGTTAATCAAAATATCCTAGAAAAACATACATATTTTTAATATAAACTTGAACTGCTGGTAAAGTTATTTTCAGGGGGTAACTGGAAGATCCTGGTGTCAAAATGAGGCTTGAGCGTCCCTCATTCTTACTACCTCGTCACATCCTTTTTTAAATATGCTTGTAAACAAAATCACATTAGCCATATCTCAGGAACCGGATATGATACAAAATGAAACTTATCAAAATGGAGCTTTTTAAACCAGGAATCTACTGTATATGCATAACAAATATGCATAACTTAAATCACAGAAAATGCGACTTAATACCTGATTTGATGTGATGGGTTACATATGGTTTCTATAACAAGAGATATTTCAATTGTTTCATAGTGTCTGGAAACCCATCTGATGTTACTGTGGCTTAATCTTAATCGTAGACAAACATTTTTTTGTCTAAAATTGAGTGTTTCAACTTAGAACATTTTCGACATGTCAACTTTAAATAAACCATCCATCCAAACCTCTTTAGTCTAACTACGAACCGTGAAGGGCAGTGGTGACCGTTGTACAGTATGTGGTAACCGTGGTAGGACCTCCGGTAAACATTCACACACACTTTAACACACTACAGGCAATGCCAAATAGCCTAATCTGCATGTCTTTGGACTGTGGACTGTGGGAGGAACCCGGAGCACCTGGAGGAAACCTGGCAAGCACGAGGAGAACATGCAAACTCCATGCACACAGATGGAACACATCGAACCCGGGCCCTGGAGGTGCAAGGCGACAGAGCTAACCACTAAGCCAGCATAATTATCTTTAGTCAAATGTACAGTATATATGGAAATGTTTACATTCAATTTTTAATCTTGCCTAGAATAGGATCCTACAAAGATCATGTCGAGGAAGGAGACAATCAGATGCAGCAGTAAATGGATTCAGTTTGCAGAAAGAATTGTTACTGTAGGTAAACGCCGTTTTCTCACATAGTCATTTGATCAAGTTACAGTAGATACACAATTATGTGTATTTCACACCACCATGCTATCAGAACTCTTTTCACTTTTGGAATTTAGACTTTAAAATGCCATAGTTGAGGACTGTACTATATATAGTAGAACATTGTAAAATCATTATGTGATGATTTTTTTCCAAGGCTGTCACACAATTATTCACTTATCTTTCCAACCCACTCTCATCCTGCATACTGTATTTACATTAGCTGCCACTCACAATCCATACAAGAAGACAGTTACTTCCTGCCTAAATGCAGATGTATTCCGCATGTATGGCAGATGCGATGCCGACTTGCTGGTGTTAACCCCAGTAGATGTGGAAGCGGTAATTGGAGGCAGCAGCGATGCATGGCAGCTTTAATGACTCTTTTGTTGTCGAGCCTACTTCCTGGGACTGTTAGGCAACGGTTATTGTTTGTGTTGCTGTAGAATGGCTGTTCTGACAGCGACAACAAGTGCCAATTGTCCATACGGCTTATACTAATCTACAGTAGAATGAGATTCACATGCACATATGATGGACTGACGGCAAGAGCGGCACGCTGCTGTCGTAGCAGAATGTAAGTGACTCAGTTGGGAATGTTAGACACGTAAGTCTAAGAGCTGGGGAATGCAACGTCTCCATGTGAAAATGTTTAACGCCTCTTCTTGTGTTTATGTTTTTTGCTATTGTGCAGTAGCTACTGTTAGAGAAAATGGCTACGATAGAATTTCTATAGAAAACTGAAAACGCCTTATCCGCTGTTTCGCAGATTCATGGCCATTTCATCTCATTATCGAGTATTTCATGAGAGCATGAAGTCTATCACAGGAGAAAAGCCAGCATCTTGGGGGGATCCATGTGTGTTTGTGTGTGTGCGCGCAAGATTGACACCCAGTCTGTCACTCTTTCTCGTTATGGCTTCAAAATGAAATCAAATTAAGCAGCTGGCCTGAAGCAGTGGAAAAGCAGGTCCTGTATATGCTAATAATACACCACTCTGTGGTGCACCACAATTTCTCCTAGCATGCACACAAACGCACACATTCCCCCAAGCCTTGGGGCCAATCCAAGGGATGATCTTGCTCCCACTTCATCTGTGGCTTTTGTTTATTTAGTGTGTGTATAATCTGATTTGACGAGCAAGTGCATCTCCAAACGAGTGAAGAGTGAAGAGTGAAATGTTTGAAATGGAATGTGGGACTAAGAAGGAGAGCCGACTAAATGACTCGACTTCAAGTGCAATTCGGTAACGTCTGTGAAATAGCAAATATGTTATTATATTTATTTATTAAATGAATTTGATCCTGATCACATTTGCATGTCAGTTCAACAGTTTGATGTTTCATTAGCCTCCACCAATCACAACTGACTCAATTAGATAACAGATAACAAAACTAATTATTGCACAAAAAGTCATCAGGCTTTTCACTCAGCTTACACTTTTATAAATCTGAATAAATGCATCTACATTCAATGATCGGTCTTTATGTCATATTTTAATTCAGTCGGCATTTACTGAGCACCATCTTTCTTTAAAAAATCTTTGGCATTCAGTGTGCAGATGAGTGACAGGATTTTTCTGTTTTAAAAAATATTTATACTTGAAATATTAGAAATAATCAACAAGCATATTGAAAATGCTGAAAAGTTACTGAAATACAGTACTGAAGGAGAAAAAAAACTCACAGGAATTACTGCTGTCATCCTTGGTCCCATCAAGAGATCCATCTGCGTTCATTTGCAAGTAGTATCCCTGCCTGCAATATAACCTGGTTACTATACCCTTGAGCTGGGGATCTGTTGACAGAGAAAAGAAAGAAAAAAAGAAGTGTTAAAGTATTGACCCTGAACATTTCTAATTCATTCATGACAAACAGTATTTTTTAAAACCTGTATACTCTAGGTATGGGAACGCAATACATTTTGTATTGTATTTAACACATCTGTACATCTGGCACTCATCGTGTCCGGTCCTTTATCTTAAGTCTCCCACTTGTCCCCTCCATTCACTGGGGTTCCCCCTTTTGCAGTCATCAGAGGGTGTTTTGACATCAGATATGAAGGTTTTCCACGTTATTGCTGATATGAAACACACCCTCATCAAATGTGTTCCACTATGTTAGTATGAGAGGCGGAAAAATCTACTTGCCCTTATTTGTCCTAGTGAACTGAAATAGGATTCGAGCAAGTGATAATCGCAGTGTGAAAACCAGATCTTAACCACTAGTGCATTTTGTTCATACCATATACTGTACATACAGTTCGCATGAATTATGACCTGAATTACATAGAATTTACATGAAATACGTATAGCCTGTTTACTACTAACGGTCACAGAGCCAATCACAATCAGAGGCAATGGTTTAAAAAAGAAAAACAATAATGATATAAATAATAATGACAAAGTTTGTGCACGAAAAGTAAGAAATTAAGGTACGTGTGTAATAATCCTGCATGTTGACTGATGGCTGTAAAGAAAACATAGAGAAACACAAGAACATTTCCGGAAATATGTAAACTGCTCCTCTCTTCTCTTCGCATCATGAAAAGCCAGATTGTGCATTCACTAGCCTGAATTACAGGTGGATCGGTCAGCATCAAGTAAAGAAAACAACTAAGGAGATTTAAAAGTCCTGGAAGGATAGCACTGAACTGTCAACTTTCCGAAAGAAATATTGTTGAAAAAAATCATGGGATTAAACAGCTGTGTGACCATAACATTTATAAAACCACTTGTTAGTAAGGATAACTGAAAGAAAAGCTTCATTTCGGTAGAGAGTATAAAGATTTGACTTTGAAGCAATGGGGAAAAGGTCATGTGGTCTGATGAGTCCAGATTGACCCTATTTGTCATGCACACTCGGAACGCGACCGGCACTAGGACCCGGAAGTAATGCGGTCGCGAACCAGGAAGCATAAAAGGAG
>JAQMYJ010000036.1:10380814-10404937 GCA_030014305.1 Clarias laeviceps | reverse complement strand
ATATATTTTTTTTTTATTTTTATTTTTTTTTTTTTTTAGATTACCATCCCAGCAACAAGTAAAGATGTCTTTCGGTACTTTTTTGAGTGTAGTTTACAGCTGACTTTGAGAAAAGAGAAGAGAAGAGAAGAGAAGAGAAGACTTTAGTCATTTCAGACAAATCCTCAGTTACCAGTACAGAAGCGTTCTCTCCTAGCAATCTAATTTGTGAAACCTTGCTATATAAAAAGAGGCTTGTCTCTATAATAGAGTGGTTTGTCTAGGAGTTTAGGGAATGAAAAAAGACAAAGCGATGCATCATTCTATTCTGTGTGTAATGTTCAGTGGGAGCCGTTCCAAATAGACCTTGTAAAGGACTGGCTAAGCACACGCTGGAGCATGCTTTAAATGCAGGTCAAGCTTGTCATTTTGTTTTTAGCAAATTGATTCTGCAAATATTGCTGTTATGGCTGTGATATTCAGGTAATTACTAGTACATTGAAAAAAATGACTTTGAAATGAACCTATTTCCAATGTCTCTAGACAATCCCAGAATAAGTGCAATAGCATGTTCGAGTCCACACACTGGCATTTAGCCCAGGTTCAGTACACTGCAAGGCAAAACAGCTTGTTCTACAAGGGGGACATCCACTTCCAGAGTGTAACCAGCTGTATCCAGTCTGGACATAAAAACAACTTAAATGTCTTGTTGCTACTAATAGTGGTGACAAAGTTTTTTTTGCTGGAAATATGATTTTTTTATGCCAAAGCAAACAAATCACTGATCTCTTTTTGTGTATGGGTTACATGTTAGGTAGAGAAAAAAGAAAAGTGATAAAAGAGAGGGAGAAAGAAAAAATGAGGAAAGTCTGGTTCTCTTGAAGAAGGCCTTGTGTGTGAAAAAAATGCACACTGAAGATTTTCCAAATCTCACAGCAAAAGGGAAATTAATGAGGCAACTCCCAGAGGGTCCTCCATTCAAAATAACACAGACAAGGACACAGCAAGATTCCCCCAACTGTGTGCCAGACTAACCGTCAGCCCCCAAACCAAGATAAATCAGCCACTTCGGTGACCGTCTCACTGGGGTTTCTCTTGTGGTCATGTGACTTTATTAAGGGGAGAGGTAGGCTTGATTGCGCTTAGTCGAGCAGCTCCCCAGCATGCTTCAACACAAGATTCAAATGCTGTGAGTACACAGGGCAGCCATGAGCTGCATGCCAGCTGTAATAAAATGGTCGTCACAGGTGCATGGTAGACCAAGACGTTCCGGGGATAATTCATCATTCGCCGCGGCTTGTGGCAACATCTTTAACTGATGATTTATTTAGTTGAGATTCCCCTCTCAACATTCCCAACAAACACATAAAATGCCAACCAACCTGTGGCCTTTTTTATAGGTTTTTCATCTATAGCTGAACTAATGGCAGTGCTGGCTGGCTTTAATATTTTTTTTAACCACATACAAATATTCCGAGCAGCTTACACTTGCATGAACAAATACAGAATCATTCACACATCCATGCTTTCTAGGATACCATTATTATTTTATGGATGGTGAGAATATATTATATATTATCGTTTGTCATTTGGAGGTTTATGTATATAAGAGAGAGAGAGAGAGAGAGAGAGAGAGAGGGAGAGTATATGGGAGAGAGTCTGATTTTCCATATAATTATAAAAAAGCTAAAGTTATAACATTATAATTACAATGTGCCATAATCACATACATTACATATCTGAAAGGTAGATTTATTTATACATTATAAACCAAAAGCTTGCATGCAGGCCATTACGAGCTAAGAAAATGATTGCAACTGTAAAAATGGGCACATCTTTGCAAAGAGAGCTGGCAATTTTTATGCCGACACATTTGAAACTGAACACTGTGAGCTCTTCAGTTGCTTGTCATATACAGAGAGATCAGAATTTGCTAAATGATGCCAATTGTAGCTCTCTGATAGCATCTTTACAGCAACAAGTTGAAACACCTGCTGCTGTGAAGTCTGCATTCAACTGAGACCTTGGATTCACCCAAGATATTTTTAACAAATATCAAACTTTATAACTAAAACATAAAAAATAAATCAATATAACTTACAGAGTTTTTTTTACACATGTCCATAATGCACAGATTTGAATATGTGTGGCTTACATGAAAGCGGTAATTAGCATTGTAGGCTGTGTGGGAGTAAATTATGGTTTGAAGGTTTACTTCCTATTACACAACAAGAAATTGTTTAATAGAAGTCCAGCTGGACTTGAATAAACACTAGAGATTTAATAAACAGTACAGTTGATTAGGATGCCCATTTAACAGTGAAGCTATTGTTTGGTGTACACTTTGGTATTTACTGTAACAAGCTTAATACTCCATTCAGACTAGAATGCAATACTTAATTCTAACTACAATATAATATGATTAATACTTTTTTTTCTTACTATACTGTGCGGTCTAAATTGCAGGATGTAAAATTTCCCAAAACTTATACTACCCTAAAAATTTTATTTCAAATTACTATTGCACTTTTGAGAACTGTATTGGTGTACTGTAATAGACTAGTTGAGCAGTAGAGTAGGCAATGGTTTAGATTGCTATAAGACTGTAATCAAATAAATGAAAGCATTATGAACTCAGCCTGTGCAGAGGCAGAAGGTGCATGCATGATCTTATTAAGTTGATAATATCATTTTAATAAACTAAGTCTAGGCTGTGTAGCCTTCCCCTATAACACGGATATATAAAGTGTAGTGAATGTTGCACATCGTTGGTATTGAAAGAGAACTTGGTCGCACCTTGACGTCGTAGTCTGCGCTTCCTGAGGCCGAAAATTCGTACTTTGGCGAAGATGTCGACGAGGTTGCCATTGCAGAGACCTTTGTTCTTGCTCGGGCTCTTCCTCCTCCGGTTAGTGGAGGGTCGGTCTAAATGCTGCTCCCGCGCCTGCCGCTTTTGCCGGATCAAGCCGCTAGCGATCGCCGCTGCCATGGCTCACACAACTGCACAACTCTTCTCGAACGCAGCACAAACGACGACGCGCGCGCCTTCTATCCCTGTCCCATAGTCACGGCCGCACGCGCTGCCCCTCGCTCCTCACTCCGCTCTATCAGTTTCTCGCCTGTTATTCAGCAGTGTCCACGCAAAACGGATACAAACATAATTCAAGTACTAGAAGGTCAGATCCATCCCAAGTCCATCTTCGCTCCTCGCACCTACCTGCATTTGTTTTTTTTTCTCCCGCGAAACGCTTTTACTGTGTTAGTAGTCCTGTTCCGTCCGTTAGGAGCGTTCGAGACTTGCTTTACCCACACAAGTGTGTGCGCGCGCGCGCGTGTGTGTGTGTGAGAGAGAGAATGAGAACGTGTGTGTGCGTGTGAGAGGAAGAGAGAGGACGTGTGTGTTTGTGTGTGTGTGATGTATTCGGAACTTTCCTCTTCCCCTTTACTCGTGCTTTTTGATCCGCTCAGGATGGCCACGCACGCACGCGCTCACGCGAGTAGAACTGGATGTCCAGGTTCTTCTGAGGTGGAGCTGTGCACATCATTCACAGGACTTTCCCTGAACAGATTTCACTGCTCCTGATCGCATCCAGAGCGCTGTGGCTGGGCGGTGTGACAGGTGTGACAGGTGTGACGAAGTCTGAGCAGAGAAGCTTCTTCGGGATCCTCTTCAAAGCGCGCCGTCCACGCGCTCAGGATTTAATGAAGTCGACAGGCGAGGTGCAGGAACGGCGCGAACGCGATGTTGTCTTTGCGACTGGCATGAAAAATGCAACGCTGTGTTTTGTCGTCCAAACCAGAAACCAGAGCTCACTGTGGTGCTGATGTGTGTGCGTACACGCGCGCGCGCCCGTGTGTGTGTGTGTGCGCGTCTGTGTCGCGCTGTGAGGCGGGAAAAAGGCGCGCGCCTCCTGTCTCAACCCACAGATCAACGCGTCTCCGCCATCAACAAGTCCTCAACACTAACTCCTCCTTCACCGTCATTTCAGACAGAGGAAAGCCAGGCGTCGGCTGAAGGCAGCTGAAACGAGCTCGTGTCTCCAGGAAGCGGATCCTGACAGACTGTTGACTGAGAGATGATAACGAGCTTCTCCACTCGCACAGCTGCTTCAGCCGAGGAACAGCAAACACCAGCCCTGAGATCCCGAGCACTAAACACTCACTACATGCGTGTCAGTCTTCTGTTTGATCTGTAATTGCTTACAGATTTGTTTCCTCTATCATATGGCATTATTATTATTATTATTGTTGTTGTTAATAATAATAATAATAATAATAATGTGGTTGCTGTTGTTATATTAAGGCTACATTTACAATAACAGATATTTTTCTAAAACGTAAACTGAGTGCCGTATATAATTCTTTTATACATGACACATTCAGAATCCAAAATCAGATCAGTTTTTTCTTCTTCTTCTTCTTCTTCTTATTTAATAAAAACAACCCACACCAATTTGATTACTGCTTCCTGAGGTGAATACAAAAAAATAAGATTTGTGACATTTTTTAAAGGAGAAATCTGGTTTTGCAAATTAACCCTTCATACAAAAAGTATCTCATTTGCATTCTGATCATGATGAATTAGTATAGTTTCCTGATTTTGTTGCGCTGAACTTGGATTTTAAGCTATACACAAATTCAGCACCATGGACAGCAGCACCAGAGCGCGCGCTCTCTCTCTCTCTCTCTCTCTCTCTCTCTATCTCACACATACACACATGCTTACTCTCTCTCACACGCACATATCACCTTCTCTTTCTTTTTCTCACTTACAGATATCCTTCTCTCTCACGCACATACGCTTCCTTCCTTTCTCTCATCTCTTTCTCTCACACGTGCACACACACACACACACACACACACACACATGCATTCTCACTCACACACATGCATCCTCCCTCTCTCACCTGATGCAGTTCCGTTACGCACACCATAATGAACAGTGTGATAAGAGGTGAGGGTGCCAAGTTAAAGATACCAGAGATCTCATAGCCCAGTGACGGCGGGTATTTTCTCGTTTAGATCAACATCGCTG
Organism: Clarias laeviceps; assembly: GCA_030014305.1. Taxonomy (NCBI): domain Eukaryota; kingdom Metazoa; phylum Chordata; class Actinopteri; order Siluriformes; family Clariidae; genus Clarias; species Clarias laeviceps. Next base: position 10,399,923 of record JAQMYJ010000036.1, on the reverse strand, counting down.
GGGAAACCCGATCACGGCCAAAGCAATAAAAACTCGAGAGAGCCATCTGCTGTTTGTCGCTATAATGAAATATCGGGTTTATTTGGAAGCAAAGATCCACCTCTAGCTCTTTTCATCCGTGATGCCTGAAACACAATCCAGATTCTTTTCTACTTTATCCATCGCATCTCACATATTCACAGACTTACAGGCTGAAATATAAGCTGTGTGTGTGTGTGTGTGTGTTTTCTTACATCCCGGCTTGTTGTTTATGGACGTGCATGTTGAAAAATATAGGTAAGAATACAGTGTGCACAGGAAAAATCCCACAGAAAGTTAAAAACCAGAGGTTCACCCCGAAGCAATGAAATAGCAAAAGCTGCGACCTCTAAAGCCACGGCTCTGAAATACAGCAGCATTTTTCTCTCTGGATGTAAATCCTACATTAATAAACGGAAATATGTTGTATTATTTGTAGGTTTAGTTTTTAATTATTCTTCTTATTAACAATAAGCACTGCAGTTTGCTCTCCTACCAGCAGTGGACACTGTCAGCTCAACAATAATCCCACACACGCAAGTACACACACACACACACACACACACACCATGGTAGAGTCACATCTCCTTAATAGCAGTGCATTTCAACACAAAATGAAAATCAAGGTATTGATGCAAAACTCATTATACACCTTTCAATATCACATGCACAGCTTTATTAATTTTGCCATTAAATAATGTAAAAATAAACAATTATAATATGATTGATATTATTATTATTAGTAGTAGTAGTAGTAATACTATTTCAGAACTGTTCATTACTGTACAGTATTTCCATTACCACAAACTTTATATCAGCATACGTTAATTTTCTAGCACAGTCTACATAAACTATCCATCATTATTTTAATCTAAATGTAATTCCAGTTCCAAACCCGTGCACAGACTTTAAGCTTTTCAGAGGCATTTCTGTTTTTTGGGTTAATTAAATAAGTGAAATGTCTCACAGAACCAGAACACACACCATCTGGATCATTTATTTCCTGCCCGTGTGCTGTATGTGTCTGCTCATACTACACATGATAATCTCTGAGGGACATTCTCTTCTCCCTTTTTTTTTGTATAACATGAATATGTTTACAGTTGTGGACCTGGGGAAAAAAAAACTCACCACACTGCAGTAACCTCTAAATACCTATATGAATATAGTGTTACTTACACATACCCTTACGATGCCTATAAACTTTATCAGTATTCAAATGTTAAGCTTGGACAGTTCAAACTATTTCTCATGTTTACTATAGAAGCCTTTTTATCCTGTCAGCAAATACTTTTAAAGTATTATACACGGCTGGCTGTCTAGAGATAAAGGCTCAAAAACCTGCCCAGAACAGAACACAGACTCATGAAAATACATTCAGTTCAGCTCTACTGTTTATATTAATGTCATCTGACTAAGATACACATTATAAGCATCTACAATGACCAGTATTTATGCAAGGAAAAAAATACAATGAAAAGTGCAATCATGTGATTATTCTTTAAAACAGGAAAGCATGTGCATACCTACTTTCTTTTTCCTCTTGAACGTGCAAGTCTCCATAGTGAAACCATTGTTATATCTGCAGGAGTAACAGAGCTTTTCCAAGCCTGGCAAGCCACTGCCTTGTCCCTATTTATACGCTCTATTCTCAGAGATAACATTGTTAGTAAAAGCTGACAGTCCGCCCTAACTTTCTCGAATGAATTTATTTGCCTAAGGTTCGTCAAACTCATCCAGTATTAAAGTATTATTTCACAATTCAAAAAAGAGCCTACTGTTAGTCCAAATCAATTCTTGGCAAGTAAAATTCAATATTCGGGAAATGAAATATTTACTCTCCCCTCTTACACATAGAATCAATGTGTACAATATAATATGTGAATAAAAATTAAATAACATTGAATTTATTGCACAAGCAGGAGTTTGGTTTTCTTGGCATTCAAATCCATAATCTGCAATAACATGCAAAAATCAGAGGCCGTCCCCCTTTTGGTCTCCAATTCAATGGGCATTCAGACTGTTAATTAGTTGGTGGCAAAGAACAATATAATTTCAGTCAAACGCTTATGAAGTACTCATTTATGTAGGTCCACATTACAAAGTATTAATATATTTCAGGTTTTTATGAGACATTTTTGTGATTTATGAACAATATAAAGTAAGAAACAATAGCCATGGGGAAATGATTTACTAGCAATCACACAGAAGTGTGTAACTATTTTATTTGTAATATTATGCCTAAATAATGAAATTGATGAAATTGATATATTGCATATTTTTCAGCGTTACTGTTTGGCCTTAAATGATTATCAGTATGTACACAATGGGTATTTGATTGAAAACAAAATGGTGGCCTTTCACGTCTGTATAATCAGTATTGTCAGTTTCAATACTGTATAATAATTAAAAAATCCACACAGATCATTATACAGTACATTCATCTATTTATCACATAGCATTATGAAAACAGCTTATGGGCTTGAACAGTACAGGACATTAAGGACCAGCCCTGATAATATAATTAGACCTAAAGTCATAACAACAAATGTCACAAGAAAAAAATGATCCCACTTTCCTAAGCTTTGAGAAGCCAAAGGGAGAATAAAAACTCATTAATATAGATGTGGCGTACCTCTGGCAGCTCAAATATTTTTGCAGCTGGGTAAAAGAGTGAAGATAAAAGAGGAGAGGAACAAAAGTCTACAAATCTCCACCCTGAGCCAGCACAGATTACCAGACTTATTTTTTCCTGTAAGTTTTGCTCTCTAAAGGTGCTCCAAATGCTAGTCAGGAAGAGGCCTAAAGTATAAAGATCCCAAGCTAAAGTCACAGCACAAAGATCAACATAAAATGGTAGAGTGCGCATCACATTAAACACACTGGCTAAACTGATTTTTAACATCAGAGCTTCCTGACTAACTTAATTAACCATTAGAGCAATAGCAATTTAGAGGACATGGTTTTTACCGCTTTGCTTGTTTCTATCAAATTATATGACAGCACTAAGGTCAGGGAGACAGGCTTCTAATTAAATTGACATAATGATTTTTGGCCAGACTTTATTTCCAGAGCAAATCTTCAGGGTTAAATCTGCCTCGCTGAAATGTCAGTAGCGTCCATCTTAACCACCAGAGACACACACATACACACACCAGTTCCTACAAAGACTGGATAAGACAAAGTGATGAAAAGGTTCTCATTAAATCTGCAATAACACTTGGCTAGATTGAATATCTACACAGTGCAGACTTAAGAGAAGCAGCAGAATGAGTTTTTTTATATGCCATCTTTCTTTAAAAACAGATTGAGATAAAATGATTGAGATGAGATTGAAGGTTGAGGCAGCATTCATTCTGAGAAAATATTGAACCCTTTCTTCAGTCGTCTCTCTCTCTCCATATGTAGAACCCTAGAAAAATACTTTTTAAAGTTTCCAAGGAAATCCTTTTTCAAAAACTAAGAACCATCAATTGTTCAATTAACCTGAAAGAACATCTGAGGGACCATAAACAGACTTCACATTACCCTCTCCTGTTCAATAAGACTAAAACCGATAGGGGAGTTTTCTTTGAGAATGATATACTGTAAGTAAATTATGTTTTACTCAATGGCACTTTGGTAGTGCTGGGAGTTGAACACACAACCTTCTGATCTGTAATGCAAAGCCTTTAAGACCGAGCCACCACCACTAGGGCAATTTGCAAACAGATGCACTGCAGTGCTTTACTAAACTAAAACTTTTACTATCAGAAAGTTAAACAGGGTTCGTATTTGTGTAAAATAAGCAATAAAATAAAGAGCACAAAATGCAAAGAGGTGCATTTTTCGCAAAGCAGTTAATTCCGACAAAGTAATTTGATTGGACAAGAGGCATTCTATGAGTGCTGATATAATGTATAACATCACTGGGATGTTTATACTTATCACTCCACTTAATGGGTGCTCTAACAATCGTTATCCCCTGAACAAGGGCACTACTTTGTATGTCAAACAAAGGATACATACAGTAGCACACTAGCTTCCTTTGTTACGCTATTTGGATTTCATCCTGGAACAGGTAGTTAGCTGAGGATATTCTGAGGTGAAATAATAGAAAACACAAAGAGTAACTTACAAGAAAGATTTACAGGACTGTCCACCACCTGGTTGGGATGCCGTCAGCACTTGGGCTGCATCCTCGTTACACAGTCGTGCTGATATTTAGTATAACAGAACTCCATCGCATGTCATATTCCTTAATTAATGAATGCACTTATCCAAACACCTTATACAGTAACTTAATAAAAATAATAAAGAAGTATATGGTTGCAAAAAATGTTTTGTACAGTATATTTACTGCAGTTCTTTTACAGAGTGATATTCTGCTCTTTCCCCAGCATGTAGCATTACTGAGAAACAAGAAGATCATTTTACTGCTTCATGTTCTTCTTTCTGCTGCTGCCATTTGGGATTGCAGATTATCTATTTGATATGACTCAGATTATTCATGCTGGATGCGGTTCCTGGGTGTGCACTGGTTTGTGCAAACCCAAGTGGCTTGGGATGGCTGATTGCTCAGAAATTGAACCAAGGGCATGGTGCTGAAAGTGATGCATGCTAGCCACTAGACCACAAGGGAACCACAGGGAACTAATTTTTAACAAAATGAACTTATATATACTGTACATATATCAAAGGTTGTTTTACTCAAAAGAAGCACAAAACCATAAAATTACTGTAATAATATAAATCTTTAACAAGCTACCTAAACTAATTCTATGTAACAAGTTATGGAATAGGATATGTAAGAGTCCGCGACACGGTGGCTTAGTGGTTAACACTGTCGCCTTGCACCACCAAGATTCAGGTTTGATTCCCGCCTCGGGGTCTGTGTGCATGGAGTTTGCATGTTCTCCCTGTGCTTGGTGGGTTTCCTCCAGGTACTCTGGTTTACTCCCATAGTCCAAAGACCCGCAGATTAGGCTAATGCCCTCATGCCCTATGGCTCCAGTCACCCTGCGACTCGGGATACACCGGGATAAAGCAGTATAAACGATGAGTGAGTGAGGACTAAGACTTTCTAAAAAAAATACTTCAAAAACAAAATTTCTTAATATTAAAATGACCAAAGCCCTCCAGAGAACAGCTCCACAATGAGATTTCTTTTTATAGACTGTGAAAATAGATGTATTTGTTATTTATAATACGTTTTCTAAATAATTTTTTAAATATCAGGGAAAAAAAACACTGCTTAGAAAATAACTAAGTCCTCCACAGTCATATTGCTCAAGTGAATGTACTGTAGCACCTGATCGTTGTCTGTCGAGGTTAAATGAAACTAAAAAGAGGCTCTTGTTGATCAATAAGCACTGGCAGATTGGCCTAGAGCGCTTTGCCATTTCACCTGACCTTTAAATATCAACAAGAAGTCTTATTACACAAGTGAACAAGGCAAATTAGACCTAATAGGAGGTAATGAATAAAGCGTCTTTGCTAAGTGTTGCTGAACAGACACCACTAGAAAAAAAAAAAAACAGTAAATGAAAATGAATGGCAATATAACAGCTTATTTACAACATTTAGAACAAAAACTATTTTTTGTGTGTATGACTAATTTTATAAATTAAATAGCCTTTATTGCTCATCATTCGTTAGTGGGAGATCCAGCATATTGAGGTTTAGTGCTTTTTGTTACAAAGTGCTCTTTCTTATTATTGTCACATAAAAATGTCACGATAAAATAACAACTGCTTATCTACTGCATTCATTCTGCTTCTGTACTTCCGCTTCTGTACTTTTCGAACTGTAATTACTGTCATTCTACATAACATACTCATATAAAACCATAAAAGACAGACTCTAGACCCCTTAAGACAGGGTTTGCCAAACATGGGGCCACCAGATTTACAGATAAGTTCATGAAAGAAACTCACAACCTCTACTTCATTTTTTTTATTTATCAGATAAACAAATATTACAAATATTCCTGTAAATCTGAAAACTGATTTGAATAAAACAATTAAAATTTCTCTGTCTATCTGCCTCAGGTACATCAATTGTACATCAATAAAGCTGGTTGTGACGTTCATCCTTTCAAGCACAACTTCAAAGTTTGAATTCAATTAGTGCATGTAGAAATAAGGATGTGACTATGTAAATACACTTGAGTGCATTTTGTGTAGCACGCAGAGTGTACACTATTTTTTTACAACAGTAAAAATTTGATTGGACAAGAGGGATTTCTTTTTAATATAAGAGCAGTGGGATATTTCACGGTTTTGTATCACTCTGCTGGTCTGTGGCATCAAATTAAAAATATAGCAATAGATTTTTTTTACTTTAACTCATTACTACGCTTACTACAGGCTGTCAGTCTATCGATACATTGAATCATGCTGCGGCTTCTTTTAGAGCTATTTTCATTGACAGACCAAAAGAAAACAAAATATTTAACCATAAAGTGTTTTAAATGTCAGTTACTTAAAGAAATTGTACATATTTTTTAAAATCTGTCTTAAATCAAAATCGAGGTGGATGTACAGTAAGTACATTACCATAGGTCTTGCTTGTAATAAATTTTCCGGCTCTGCAAACCTACCACGAAGTTCATCACCCGGAACGTGAGTGCGATGTACGAAGTACAAAGTGGGCCAAATTCTACAAACCTCATCCCATGTAAAAATAAAATCTGAGGCTCACATGAAGCTTCTGAAATCCCACTAAGCTAAATCAAATTGGCATCTTACAAAGTTATCTTATTTTTAGTACAAATTTAACTCTCTTTTCCCCCCAGAAATAGCTGCATGGCTAACCAGAACAACTGAAATGCACTTATATGCACCTAAAATTTCATTTAAGACAGACTTAAATCTAAAAAATCTGAACTATGCCTTTAATAATGATTTCTTATTTCTAGAACAGTGGTATAAAGGCAACAGCAGCATGCTTGGTCATCAGTACTGCTTAAACCACATAGTCTTCAGTACAGCAGCTGGCATGTGGCTCATTATAGACCGCATAGCAAGATATTATAACAAAAAAGTATTAAATACTGTATATAAAATGATTATAACTAACAGTACAAGTATTAGATGGTCTGCATTTCAATGTCTCTTCTCTCATAAAAAAAAAAATAATAATAATAATAATGATAATAAATGTCACCTGTCTGTGCTTTACTCCGAAAAAAATGACAGTAGATGGATTGGATGTGCTACACTGTGTACATGTGTGTACGTGTTGCCCAGTGATGCCATCACATGCCCATTTTTCCTGTATGCACTGCGATCCTGACTAGAAATTGTTATTGCAAACGATGACAAAGATAATTCTTCACTGGAAAACATGATGTAATTCTCATATCCCAGCTGTGCAAATGTTTGTGAGTCAGAGTTGTGCAGTGCACACTAATACTATAAAAATGTCACGCCACTAATCCGCAGAGGTGCTGTTTCACTGAAAAAAAGCCTCTCTGCCATTTTACCTCCAGCTAAAGTGACCAATATGCCCCAGGCACACTGCACAATCACAACACAAGAAGGAAGAGCGGTGCTCCATAACAAGAGTAAAGCACCACATATTACAATCAATTTCCTGAGCAAGCAAGCGAGTGAGAGTGATTCTTTTATTTTTTTATTTATTTAATTTTTTTTTTTTTACTGTGAACTTAATACCCCACCAGTCTGAGAAACCGCAAGCGCTTTGCAATTCCGCCCACGTCTCTATGTCCTTTGATCCGGTTTTAAGTATGCACCATGTGAAAGTGTCCCATCAGCAGTGGAGCAAAAAGAGAAGCCCTGTATGGCTCCCTGTGAATATCAAGTACCTGTTTCTGCTTCTGGAAAGCCCCTTTCTCCCCTGTGTGCGCGAGAAATAGAGAAAAGGAGAATCTAATAACAGTGTGGGAGCCCAGGAGATGTGAAAATGCTTACTGGGCCAAAAGAGAAAACATCAGGGACAAGGAAATCAAGTCATGTTAGATTGTCCCCAGGGTAAGGGCTTATGTGGACATTTTCAGAGCTTGAGAATATGATCATGGTCATCTGATCAATCAAATAACAACGCTAGGTTACACTTCTGCACATAGTTGTTTTCTGCACACAGAAAGTTTAAGACAGATAGATAGATAGATAGATAGATAGATAGATAGATAGATAGATAGATAGATAGATGACATACTATAACAGACATTACTAAGATAAAAAGAGTATAATATATATAAAATATACAGTATAAGAATATACAGTAAAAATACGTATATTTTATATATACAAGTTACCAGCATCAGAAATGTGGAGATTTTTAATTAACAGCACCTTAGATTAGAGCCGTTATGAAGGTTTTACAGATCATGAGATCACATATACTGTATACAGTGGAACCTTGGATTACGAGCATAATTCGTTCCGGAAGCGGGGTGTGTTTGTGTGTGTGTGAAGAAGAGAGGGGGTGCTTCACACACACACACTAAAGGCGAGAGAGAGAGTGAACTGGCACAGTGTCAAATTACACGCGCGCACACACACACACACACACACACACACACACACACATAACGACAGACTGAGGGAGAAAATGGATTTTTAACCTTCTAATGAGACTTTCTTTTGCTTACACGTGCGCACACACGTGTGTTATAAGAAACTGTACTTACACGCGCTTACAAACACAAAATAAAATGTGTTTTACACGCATACACATGTTATAGTAAACAGTAGACATGTGCACGGATATTGATTATACCAGTGAGAGACGCGCACCAAGACCCAGCAGGGGAGACGATTACCCACAACTCTGCAGCGCAAGAGAGAGAAAAAAACATTGGCTCAGTTGTGATCAAAACAAGAAGCGCATGCGTGATACATGATACTCGGTACTCGTAAACCAAGACTTGCTCGTTTTTCAAGTCAAAATTTATTTAAAATCTTTGCTTGTCTTGCAGAACACTCGCAAACCGCGTTACTCACAATCCGAGGTTTCACTGTATATAATGAATGAAATGAATATGTGCAAAATCGCTGAATGAGGATGAATATTAGTGGAAAGAATACAGAAAACTGAGATGTGCAATGAGTTATAGCCATTGACAGTGACAGCAGTGCCAAAGTGAATGGTGCAAGTCAATGCAAATAAGGGTACATAATAAGAAGATAAATAAATACATTTGACAGTGAGTGTGTTATGAGGAAGAGCGACATGTTTAACTGAGGAAGTGTATTGGTAGACGCACCCTTTGTCCAAAAATTCCAATCACATCCCCAGCCACTGTAAAGAGGTGTTAAAGCAGCGCATGGCCCATACAGAGGGTGAGTGGTGTTGGACATGGTGGATAGCATCATATATATGGTGCCTTTATGCCCAAAGAAAAAATTTTCCCCCAGAAATAAGAGTTGTCAAAAAATCACATAACATAATGAGTGTTTTAATGACTATGCAGAATCTTGAAGAGAAATTCAAACTCAACCGAGCTAATGCTCCCACGCTAACATGGGGGCAATTTCCTGACATTGAAATTATGCACCAGAACACATTTTATAATCTTTGCTATCTGCCTGTTACCACACACCATTCCAATTAGTCCACAAATGAGTGTGTGATGCAGAGATAAGCATGCGCACAGGATGCCGAGCCTCTGGGTTTCTCTATTGGATTATACTCCAGTGACGCTCCACAGTGTGCACTAAAGTACAGCCCGCTTCTGAAATAAATGCAGCAGGATAGCACAGAGCTGCAGGACTCACAGATCAACTCTAACAAATACACAGACATTAAATCACATCTTGAGAGAGACAGAGAGAGATGGATTCACTGAACAATGCTTTACGCTATAGACAGAGATAAGGCTGATTCCCATTAGGTCCTGCCTTTTAATGCTAATACCACCCCAAAGCTCCTTAGTTTAATACACAATCCTAAGCCATTGGACTGAATTGCATTAAACAGAGACCTTTTTCAGGCCTGATTGTTCCAGAAGCTTTAAAAAATATTTTTTATTCGGTAGTTCCGTCACGGTCTGTTCAATTTAAGACAAACGTATTCTTTCTCCCTTTCTCACTCCACCGCCGATATGATCTGAGGCATAACTGGAATGAAATTTGGCCGCTGAAAATTTCCACACATGTACTGTAGTTCAGACTCAATAGGTCTCTGGAAAAGGAAAGAAATGGGAAGGGAATAAGAAAAGCATTCTGAATAGATGAGTGTGATGAGTAGACATTTTAAGGAGGCATGGCTGTTCCTCATGGTTTATTAAGAGCTAATGAGATGATGAGGAGAAGACTGATTACAGCTGACCCCATTACCTCAGAGCAAGCTTTGAAGGAGACGGCAGCAGTATGAGGTAGTTTCCTTAAACCTATATACCCTCAAATCCATTCGAAAACCAATAATACCCTCAATAATAAGTTCTTGAGAGCAGAGCAAATACATTTCTAGAAAAGTCCCCGTATCTCCACGCTGCAGGATGGGCGAGAAAGCGATCTCAGTACAGTTAATGCAGTTAAGTCATAAGTCAATATTTAAAGTGTCGACCTTATCATTTAAAAATTATAGATGAGGCCTTGTGCATAATAGATATACCCAAGGAGATGAAAAATGAAATACAAACAGAGAGGATGAGAGGATCAGGTTAGAGAGTAATACATGACCTTTTCTATTCTATAAAATAAGGAGGGGAAAAACTAAAAAAATTATTTTGAAAAAAAAAAAACCATTAAAAAAATATTAATTTCCTATAAATCCATGGCTATGACTGTAACATACAGTACTGTAAATGACAAGGTTAAAAGGTAGTTTAGACTGTAACATACTGTAAATGACAAGGTTATCATTAACGCTAAATGGATATTATTCATTAATATGTTTTTTTTTTTTATAGGAATAGGTTATTTATGGGTGCTTGGATAACAGACACGTCATATAATCTAATGATAATTAAAAATGTATTTAAATGTGTTCAAAAATGTGTTAACAATAAAATTTTATAAATATTGATATATAAATACTTTTATAAATATTGAATATTGGTACATTTACTAAAGGTGTGAGGTTTCAGCACTTTGTAAACATTTTTTTTTTTTTATTATACTGTTATAAGAAGTCTTTAGAACAAAAGCATGTGATTTCTGTTTTCTTGGTTATATGGGATTCTCATTTAATTAATTTCCATAGAGAGAAAAAAAGGAGGGAAGCAAGCAATATTATAATTTCTGTAATAACTGGACGTAACGGCTCAAAAATTAGTCATAGCATTAAATGTAACCATTTTAGCATTTCAATGAAATCTCTTTTATGCTAAATTGGATCTGTTGGAAAATGCCTGTAGTATAAGAAGAAAACCGCACTTACCACATGGGACACATCAGTCCGTATCACATTACCCCGGCATGTATTATTCTTCTATAACATCACAATCGATTGTATATTACTTCTTACAGTTCTAACCAAGTCTGCTGTTATGAGTAGATTACTGGGGAAGTTGTCCTGGATCCCGCCCAGGTGCAGCCCAGAGGGTCTATAAATATGCAATAGACCTAATTTATCAAAATAGTACAGGCAGAAACTGATGTTTTGTTTTTTTTTTTCTTCTTTCCCAGACAAAGTAATATGCATGATAAGACTGGATATACACCTTGCCCAAGGAGTATCTTTCAGTTCTTGTTTAATTTCTGTTTAAAATGCTATAAGAAACATAACAAAAGTGCCAGAGTATCTGGAAGAGATCCTGCTTACGTTTTCTAGTCATACACATATTTATTTTATCGACAGAAAGAAAGAAAGAAAGAAAGGAAGGAAGGAAGGAAGGAAGGAAGGAAGGAAAGAGAGAAGAAAATGCTGTGACAGCTTCCTGCCACACCACACACGGAGCATACCTAACACACCTCCTCTGGGCTTCTGCAGAAAGAATGCAAACATGGTGTGCAAAAAAGATGGTCAAGAAAATCTTCTGAAGGCTGAAACATGATGCCATTAACATCTACGCCTGGCAACTGACGTGATTATTTAAGCTTTTTTCTTAAGCACTAGGTTGTTAATTTGGGGATCTGAGGATCCGGGTTCGAGCCCCACTATCGGTGGGCTGCCACACCCCATACTACCCAAGCCCGGATAAAATGGGAGGGTTGTGTCAGGAAGGGCATCCAGGATAAAACTCATGCCAAGTTGTGTACAAATTGGATGGTCCGCTGTGGCGACCACTTGATGGGAGCAGCTGAAGCAAAGTAATAAACATTTTACTAGTTCTGATTCAATCACACGTCTCAAAAGATACTAGATGACACCTTACAGCAGCGCAGCACAGACTCAAAACAAGATTTATCCCCAAAGTCTGCAGTGTTCACCCAACCTCAACCAAATAATTTGCATTTAATTTAGCCAAAGACAAAACAGTGAACAATAACTAACATGGCTCAATCATGGGCCTGACAGTACAGTATCTCATAGGGCACAGAGCTCAGGTAGTCAATTAACATAAATATATGCCATAATGCACTTACTGCATTACACTAATCTACATTAATGATTTCCTGAAATTAAATTAGTTCAGTGTTAGTCAAGGCAGTCAGAGAGAGAAAGCGAGAGTTCAGAGGCAACAAAACAAGACATGGATCCAATAACAACATGATACAGGCCAAGTCAGCAACGTGACGCAGGGCAAGCAAGTAAAATCTGCAGTTGTTATGCCAAATGCCAGAGCTGGTGCTCATTTCAGCCCAGAGAATTAAAAAAGACTAACCTAAATATAGTCACTCTTATAACACAAACGTGTAGTGTGCATGACTTAAAGAGTTATTTTTTTATTAATTGTGTACTACCATTCTGAACCACATTCATTATACCACAGTAACGCTGGAAAAGACTGGAAAAATATCCAGAGGTTGAAATGCCAGTCTCCGGAAGTTCATCAAACTCAGCTACATCACTCAAGGTCCTAATTGGCCTCAAAATAATGTATGCAGGACATTCACTCAGCATGTAATATTTTCTATATAATACCTGTAGTTGGTTCTACTTCCCAAAATATAAACAAACTTACAGACTTTTTTTTTACAACAAAGAAAAGAATCACTAACCTACTCAGTACGAATGAATGAACGCTGTAATGCATCTTAACCATTATGGTCCCATGAGCTTTATGTCTGACCACTTGTACACAACCTAGGGGAAAACATTGTGTCCAATTGTAGTAGGATTAGGAGCCACTTAGAACTGTCTCTTCATTCTAAATGGACTCGTATTTTATTAACTTCCTTCTGTTTACATTAATGGAACTCACCATCATTGGATAGAATGAGAACTGGGGAATTTCCATGCAAAATGAGCTCCTACATCATGCCTTTGAAAAAGTAGCAATGGTTTGTGCAATAATAATAATAATAATAATAATATGTTTGTTTGTTTGTTATTGTGCTAAGTGTATCAAAGTAAACAACGGTACAAACAGAAAATTTGCATAAAAAAGACAGCAATGCACTTTCATTCATTTGTTCATTCATTTGCCATACTGCTTATCCAGGGCCCCAATCACACACGCACGCGCACACCCACACACACACACACACACTACAGGAAATTTGGAAATGCCAATTAACCTAATTTGCATGTCTTTTGACTTTGGGAGGAAACTGGACTACCTGGAGGAAACTCACCAAGTATGGGGAGAACATGCAAACTCCACACACACACACACACACACACACACACAGGTGGGAATCGAACCCTCGACCCTGGATGTACAATGCACATACAGTATATGTCATACTGTTGGTAAACATACAAGACACACAATAATAAGTTAACAGTAACAAATTATTTAAAATTTTCAACAAAAAAAAATAGTTCACAGTTAATCTGGGAGACTGATCCACACACACGGTACTGCAAAATAGAAGGCCTGATCTCTTATTGTGTAAAGTCTTGTTCTAGGGATAGGAACGAAGAAACTATTGTTGGAACGCAGGTTGTGGGTGGAGGTCATGGGGTGGAGGTCATGGGGTAAGCAGCCCTTTAATAGAAGCTAGACGATTTCTATGTACTGACAAGACTAGAGGAGTTTATATTGCATCCTATAGGAAACTGGTGACCAGTGATGTGCAACTCTATAAATATTATATACTATACCATATACATATAGTGTTGTTGTTGTTTTTTTTGTAAAAATATCTTTTAAAAAATTAAACATAAAAATAAAAACCTGATTAGATTTTAAAAATACCTCCTCGTATTGAGACACATTTCTGTTTTTTAGACTCTTTGATTCATAGTGGACAGTCATGTAACCCTCTCAACGACTCTCAAAGTTTCTATTACTGACTGCAGGCCGTGAGTATAAAAAGAACAATGAACCTGCTTCATGTTAGCTGCGTCATACATGGGGCAACTTCTGCATGGTTAACACCCTGACATACTTTCCAATGCAACCAATAACAGGCTGTAAATACAGTACATCATCCGCAGAAAGATGACTGTAATAAAATTAGACCGTCTTAACGTGCAGACTTAACATAGATGACTTATAGCTCTATACTGGATGAAAGTACTTCAGGAACACTTCACAAACTGCATACTGTAATGGGTTTAAACCAATGGTTTTATCAGATATAATCGCAGCTCTGAGTCGGAGATGACAATGATGTGCCACTATTATGGTATATTTGGTCCTGGATGAGAGTAACAGTACACCATTTTCCTCTCCTGTGTTTTCACATAATGACTACAGAAGCTTCTGCATCAAAGCAATCTGGTTGCTCTACTCGGTATTAACACACCCAATGTGCACTGCAGGTAAAGTTGGGTTTTTTAGAACTTTTATGCTGATATTACAAAAGGACAACGCTGTACAGTATACTGTATATAAACGTGTAATAGTGATCTTCATGCATTTTTCATGTATTTTAATATAAATTATTCAATTATTAAGACAACAGACATGATCATTAATTTCACACAATATTTTTATATTATAGTATATAGTGTTATTTATTTAGTGTGTTATAGTATATGTTACTAAACTATAAACTATCCTTCAGCCATTCTTTCTTCCTTTACGAAACCCAAGTAGTGCCATGCTGCCATTTACTTGCTGAAAAACAAACCACTTATAAATGTATTTTGCAATCTCTGTACCTGAAAATTTGTGCACTTTATGATACTGGCTAGGATTTGATCAAGCGCACTCTCATCAGTCACGTCCATTGTGGTGCTGTACAGCAAAACAGCCACAAGGGGGAGATCAAGAACACAGTTGACTAAATGACTTGTGCTCAAGAAACACAGTACCAACGTGTACACTGCAAGACAGCACCTAATGACTGTGTATTTTCCTGTCAGAGTGAGGATCATGACAACCATCAAATTAAAATCGTTTGCCACAAACGTCACATCCAGAACAAAGTATAACACAGGACCGCTACCTGTAGGAGCAGCCGAGGAAACAAGCCAGGATCATGTTCCAGCAGCTTGGCTAATGAGATATTGTTTTTGTCCTTTTGTTTATGGTTTAAATATTGGAGAGATATGATGTAGGGTTTATGCAGCAAATGATTTTGAGATGGATGAAGTTAAAGAGAAAAAAAAAGAAAAGGGACAAGGGGGGAAAAAGACCTGTCAGGCCCTGAGGAAATGGTGCCTGTATTTGTTAAGGGTAACAAAGATGCCATCAAGTGGCCACACCAGGCTATTTCAAGTCATAAGCAGAAGTCAGAGAGGGAGAAATTGTAAGAAATAGGGGTGATTCTGCATTTATGTACACTCAATATAGGAAATTTACAGCTACAGTGCATATTATGGGACCAAATGATTTATAATCTGATGCTCCTGGGTTGCTGTGAGTCACACTGACTGGTCCTGTAATTATAGATTATGTCATACATCAGATTAGATAAATGAAATGTCAACACGTCCCTTTAAGTAAATGTAAAAGCATCATGCAACATTTAATAAAAAATTGGTGTGACTACACGGTGATGGTGGTAAGAGCCTCATGCAACTGGGTGGGAAAGAGAGTGAGACAGTGTGAGAGTGCAAGCAAAGAGGGCCATGATACTTTTAAACAGGGTAAGATATTTATTTGTTCTTTATTTCTGTACAATACAAAAAATAGATACACTAAGTAAAAAAAAGTAAAAAGATACACTACACTACATGGGAAAAGTTTGTGGTCACAAAACCGTGTGGTTCTTCTCCAAACTATTGCCACAACGTTGTAAGCACACAGTTATATAGGAGGTCTTTGGGTGCTTTACCATTACAATTTCCCTTCACTGGAACTAACCTGCTTCAGCATGACAATGCCCCTGAACACATGGTTTGTCATGGATTTAGTGGGAGCATTTGAGTGTCCTGTACAGAGTACATCCAGTGAACACATTTGGGAAAAATTGAAATGCTCCAAAACCTTCCCACGGGAGTGGAGGTTATTCACTCACCGTCTATACAGTTTTATCCTGTTTAGCGGATCGCGGGGAGCCTAGAGCCTATCCCAGGAGAATCAGGGTACGAGGCGAGGTACTCCCTGGATGGGGTGCCTATGTATCTGTCACAGGGCACACACACATACACACACTTATTCATACACTATGGACAATTTAGGAACGGCAATCAGCCTAATCTGCATGTCTTTGGACTGGGGGAGGAAACCGGAGCACCCGGAGAAAACCCACTGAGCACGAGGAGAACATGCAAACTCCATGCACACTGACCTGAGGCTGGTGCAAGGCGACGGGGCTAACTACTAAAGCACTGTTCCGCCATGAGTGGAAGTTTTAATATAAAGAAGTAAATAAATACATCTGAAAATGAGCTTGATAGTCTACAAACCTTCAATTGTGCACTGTAGCTAATTTTAAAGATGCTTAAAGATTATTTTCCCATCCATAGATTTGTTTTATTGCGGTGTTGGTATAGGAACCAGGCTGAGGAGAGGTTTAGCTTCAGAACCGGTGATAGTTGCCTGTGTCAGTTTAACTTCAGGTGAGAGCTGTAACAATGAAACTAAATAAGCATGTGAAGATTTTCACCATTCTTTGGAGACTATGCACATAACACTGTACGTTTCCAGCACAGGATGTGTACTGTTTATGATGAACACAGTAACAGCATGACAGGTCAGTGTGGCACAGGCAAGCCTGCTTGACCAGCCTCTAACAGTAAACACCAAGTTATAAGATAAGCTTTTGCTGAAGGGCTTTTGTTCTATATGCTGGTATTCAGTATGTGCTCTATAAAGTTATCTTATTCTGATATGACTTGTATAAGAAAGCAGTTGGCAGCCAAGAGCTCTAAAAATAGCACATCACCGCAGCACTTTTCCCATACTCCTTATATAGATACCACTAAATGTGCATGGCATGGGTGAGGACGCAGCCTTAGATTGAATGTGCACTTGTAGCTGTGAGATTAATGAGAGCAATAGAGGAAGAGTGCAGCACAGCCCATATTAGCAAATGTCCTTCCACAATAAGCTTGCTATAGCAGTTTCATATCCCGTAGTTTTACAAGCGCACCTTTGACTCGGAGACGTGATTTAAATCCGACTTTGACTCGGGGCCTAGCGGTGACCCGACAACGACGCCATTAACCTTAAATCATTCTGAACTCGACACGATGGCGGCTCGTCTTTCCTTTCTCACAACCACTCGCTGTAGCATCAAATCCACTCGCATGAATCACACAATGTACTCAATATGTACGCTATGACCCTCTGTGTGTACGCGTGGGTAAAGCATTCGGCCCAACCCTAATTACCACACACTAGTTGTATAGCCAGAGGTATAAAACTCTGCATGAGTACTAAATACTTCATTAGCTATCAAGGTGAGCGCGACAGCTTGAAACTCACATGTGCTAATCAGTCTGTGTGGGTGGGGGGGCAGAAAACTGGCCTGTGTAACCCATCATCCCTTTAAATCAACCTCATCAGCCTGGAGCCTAGAAAATGTATTTCTGCCCTATTGATAAATGAGGCTAAAGGACACAAATCAGTTCCTGTCCCGGCCAGCTATAAGTCCACAGAGACATCCACATGGTATTCATTAGCAATGACACAAATCAACACGCCACAGTGTCACGAGACACAGCTTTACCTTATTAACACAGAAAAAGTGGGTTTAAGGGGCACTTAATCAACAATAAAGTCATGAAAAAAATAAAGTCAGTCTAAGAAAGCCAAGCTCCATTAAATAGAGTACAATGTTTAATTTACTGTAGGACATGAAGGCTGTGAGTAAATGTGTCGAACATGTTTGATATACGTGTATAAAACGGTTCATTTTGATGCGTCATATCAAATCAGGTATCAAGTCACATCGATCAGTTTGGTGCTGTGGTCTATAGTATGCAGTACTTTTCAATTTTGGCAGAAATCAGTTGATAAATACCTAATCATTCAACAGAATTGAGGAATTTTACGCCTAAACATTGTTTTAAAGCACTTTAATAAACACTATCTAAGCTATTTACTCCAGGTGTGGTAGAAAACCCTGCATTTCTTCGCTATGAAACCATGCTGCAGTGAAGGTTTTTATTTAGGGAAATCCTGGGGTCAAAATGAGAAGAATCCTTATTTAAGTATTCTAAAAATAGGATTCCAACAGATTTTTCCAAGGCCATCCTCATAACCAATCACATACTGGCCATATCTCAGTAACTAGACAGTAATAAACATCAAAATGGAGCTTATTGAGCAAGGAATATGAAAATATGCATAACACAAATCACCCAAAATGCAACTTATTGTTGAGTCAATTACTCACTCACTCATCATCTATACCGCTTTATCCTGTATACAGGGTCACAGGGGTTTGGAGCCTATCCCAGGAGGCTTAGGGCACGAGGCGGGGTACACCCTGGACAGGGTGCCAATCCATCGCAGGGCACCACACACATACACACACTACAGTAATTTGTGAACACCGATTAGGCTAATCTGCAGGTCTGTGGACTGTGGGAGGAAACCGGAGTACCTGGAGGAAACCCACCAAGCACGGGGAGACATGCAAACTAGAGACCTGCACTCCCGCGGGAGTACCGCGGGACCCGCGGGACCCAGCGCACCAAGTGCGGCGCGGGACAAGATTTGATGGGTGAATGCGGGTGCGGGCGGTAAGGTCCTC
>JAQMYJ010000036.1:10339598-10373876 GCA_030014305.1 Clarias laeviceps | reverse complement strand
TGTTCCCATAGCGTTTTCACGCAGCATCTCGTTCCCGCCTTTTCAGGGAACAGGGTTACAGCAAAGTAACCCGAGACATTTCATTTAATCCACCATGCCTCCGAACATGCATTGACTGTACTAAAGATGCATACAGTACATGTCTCATGCAGATCCCTTGTGAACCATTTTTTGGCAACAATCCTCTTTGTATTTGTTTGAAGCACATTATCAATTCATTCTAAAACATATGTATTCAAATCTGCTTGTTTATTCCTTTACAGTAAACCAGCATGCGCACTGAACCAGAGTTGCAAACCCTAACCCAAAATCTCTTAGACAGCTATAAAGATTTAAAACTGACAGATAAATCTAACATGTATCAGGAAACAATTACAGTAGTGTATCTCTTTCTTCTTTCTAGGCATGTTAACTGTCAGGATGATAACTGTCACTGTGGAGATTGAACAGGCTAAAAGAGCAGATATTTACAAAAAAAAAAAAAAAAACTATTGAAATGCAAATCTAGTACACAGAAATCTTATGGTATTACAATAGAATCTGAGGCTTACAAAGAATTGAGAGAAGGACGACTGCACTATGTTAATAAAAACACACTGATCCGCATTATACAACATGGAAACCATAAGTGAGGAAAACAAGAGAACATGTCTGAAAAGTGCTTTGTTCTACAAACTTGTGTTCATAACTGCTGAGACATGTCAACAATTGAAACAGCTTGCGATCGAATCAATTAGACAGTGTGAGTCAATAGGCAGAAGGCTCAAAGTTGATCTGAGCCCATTCACTTCAGCTGCGTGGGACAGTACCTAAAAATTATCCTATGATTGAGCAGAAGGCTCAGTGGGAACACAGACGTGCCACATGGAGCCATTCATGACCGGAGCATTGGCCATAGCCTCCGAGATTTGTGTGGTACGGAGCCACCCTTGCCGCCTAGGTGGCACTGCAGGCATGTCCTGTCTAAGATACTGTCACGGCTACTGCCATGTATGTCTGGATAGTCACCACTGATAAACTTACTGGTGTCCTTTTTTTGGTTTTGGTTTTGGTTAGTAGACAATTCATTATGTAACTCCAGATGAAGGTGTTTGATAATTATATTTACAGCTCTCTTTGGGGCTGTGCCGTGATAATAAGTTGTATCGTTTTTTTTGGTTCTAAGTCTGTTGCTACTGAAAATGCTGTTAGCATCCAACTTTCAGTCCATAGTCATGATTATGTCTCTAAAGCGCATTGTCCTTCTGTAGCTCTGAAAGTATTCTTGCTTCTGTCATCGGTTCTGAATTCGTCACGGCTTGCCAAGTGCAGGCCAAGTCTCTGTTCATGTTCTTAATTTTAGCTCCTGAGCCTTCTCCAGAAGCAGACTCATCCTCTAAGCTTTTCTATCATTTTCGATTACATTTCTATTTTCATATCATGTTTTTTCCATTACAGACCCAGTTTACTTAAACGTGTCTCCCGAGTGGCGCAGTGGTAAAGTGCTCGTCCTATCATCCGGAGATCACTAGTTCGATTCCGGGTGATGCTGTAGCCTCTCGCAGTCGAGGGTCTAGAGAGAGCTGGTAGGCTGAGATCTCTCATTGGGGTGGGATGGAAGGCACATAGTGCTCTGATGTAATCACGGCTCTACAAATATTGGCGCCTGTGAGCTCACGCAGGCCGAAGGAACGGATAGGACAGCGCTGTCCTCTGTTCGGGGTGAACAGTTTGCTGGTGTCATTTGGTTCGGAGGAAACACATGATAGTCTTTATGAGCCTGTTACATTCCTAGGGTTAGTCTTAGAGCTTGAACTTCCATTTTGATTATTTCCTGTTCCAGACATTATGTAACTCCTAGTGTAGCTTTTTTATAGTTACAGCTTCCCAGCATTCTTTATAATCAATGTCAGGTCACTGTTCTTACAGTATGGCAGCTCAGTGGTTAGGACTGCAGCCTCACATCTAAAGGGACAAGCATTCAATTCCCGCCTCAGGGCTGTGTATCTGGGGGGAATCTGCATGTTCTCCCCGTGTTTTGTGGGTTTCCTCCGGGTGCTTCAGTTTCCTCCCACAGTCCAAAGACGTGCAGATTAGGCTACTTGATATTTCCAAACACCCGATAGTGTGTGTGTGTGATTGTGTGATTGGATTGGCACCCCGTCCAGGGTGTATCCTGCCTAGTGCCACAAGTCTTCTGGGACAGGCTCCAGGCCTCCCATGACCCTGTACAAAGAATGTGAGGTCCTGTTCTTTACCAAAGTCAGTATTAGACACTGATTCAGTCCTCATTTCTGGTCTTGTTCTTCGTCTATCTATTTCTCTTGTCCTCTCCCAGTACCCATTGATTTAGGTCTTACTCTAACAACTACAAACTCTTACCCACTTAAGAGCCCTCTGCCCAGCTCCATGCTTTGACTGATTGAATGTGTGTATTGGCTGCATTCTGGCTCTCAGTACTTGAATAAGTGTCTTAGATGAAAAGATGCACTCTTTCAAAAAAGAAAAAAGGCTAAATAAGCAGGGGAAACCAGCAGATACGCACACAATGAATCTAGTAGTGCTTCCTGGTTAATGTGCAAGACCAATTTAGAGAATTAAAGCAATGGCTAATCCTCATTGGCTGAGTGGGCTTTCCTCACTGAAATGGTGGCTCTTTTGATTCATGTTAAAGAAGAGAGGAGTAAAAAAAACTGTCTGTGGTCCTGTACAGGAGGAAGAAGAAAACTGGAAACCGGAAACTGGAAAAGAGGAGAAAACTAGATCTAATCTACTTCTTTTTTCTTTTTTACTATGTTTAAAAATTATTTATAATGTTTATCAATCACCTAAAAACTGTACATTCTTTAATAGGATTCTTACACTATCTAGTACAGTACCATCCATCCTCAATACACACTTGACATAGTAATTTATTCAACTCTTACACTGCGATGCCATAAAACCATGCAGCATTCATAAGTCTTTTTTGCCATAAAGAGCCGTTAAAGATGATTAGATACGGAATGAGCTTCATGGGTCAGGCAGCTGTATTGATCCAAAGGCCCTTCACAAGGATGTCACAGGCACGCTCCTCTTGCTATTGACACACTGTACACGGGTGACCCTAAGCATGGTCTAGCATGGTCACAACAAGGCTTAACACAAACCTAACAGGTATCTGCGTGTATGTGTGTGAACAAGTTTTTTTAGTGCACTTTATGGGCCATACAAGTTGTTATAGTACTAGCTTGTGACAGGAGTAGAGAAGAGCTGTGGGGTTCAAAACCTGCTCCTCTACTGCTGGAGGTAATTCATCATCTGCCACAAACAGAATTAAACCCTGGGTGTCAAGAGATGCTAAGAGCAGCTATAAAGGAAATACAACAGCATAAATCAGGGTGGGACAGATTGAGGGCTTTCACGTGCTTCTTCTTTCTCAAACAGGGCTACCTGTGCTGAAATTCTTGCCCGTTTGCTAAATTAACCTTCTGCCCTAAATTATACGCAACCTACTTTACCTTATAGATGCTCATGGTAGTTTATTTGAGTCGGACAATTCAGATGTGTACGTTAAGTCAAATTTGTATATAAGTTATAAATATAGCATTAACAGGCAGGGAGAAAGTTTTAGAGAAGACGTTGGAGGATGAGGTGACCTTTCATGAGAAAAGATCATCCCAGTACGGGGTGTGTATACAAGTGAAACACTCATCCAAACACACACAGCGGCACACCTCCACACTAATGATCACATCTGAGTGGGGGTAAGGTTGTGTGTCCCTCGTGACCAGCAATCAATAAGTTACACTCAGCACTTCCTCCTGAAAATGAAAATCCATTTAGACAATGAATACATTGCTGATACATGAGCTGAGCAATCCACACACCTATTGTTTCTCACTACAGTATATTTATGCAGATACACAGTGAACGCATGGTGCATTTAAAAGAAATGACATAAAGTAAAACCATTGCATGCACTCTACTCTTGTGGCACCCACACTATTCGCTCTCTTCCGTGGGTTCATGGTACTGGAACCACGCCACACTCTGACTATCAAAAAAAAAAAAAAAGATGTCTTTGTCAGACCTGTGTCATGCTGCTTTTTCAGAAAGGTTATAAGTGGTGCACTTCAATCCCACCCGCTCATGCTGCTTGCCTTTAATAAGCATGAGCATAGGAGTGGATGGCTGTCCAGAGGCCCCCACTAAAGCTGTATGCTTAATGAGCAGCACCCAGAGACTGGTGCTGGACCTATGCCAGGCCAATGCAGAAAAGCCATAGCGCTTCATTCATTCACAAAAGGAGATCATAATACACAGGAAAAATTACAGTGGTACCATTTATTCAAGTTAGTCACGCTGAGTTAATTGGAGAAGCTGCTTTAAAAGGAGCAGAAATGTGCTCTCGTAGCAAAGTGTTCTTGCGAAGGATATAGATCTTCGATTATTCTGTGGTTAAATATCTGAGTCACACTTCATGAGTAATGAGGCAGCGCAAGCCCGGTGTAGGATGCGATGCTTTTCCGTTCAGGGCCGATGTTATTGATGTTAACAGATCTGGAATAGTTACAACCAGTGAAATAATTCATGAGCAATCATTTTGCTCGCTCGTCCGGTCAGCTTATTTGATATGGAAATGTGAAACTACTCGACAACACGACAAAATGAAATCGATATAAAGTGGAGATGGCAATAAACAATAAATTAAGTTACTCTTCATGGAGCTCCTTCATTTATTCACCGACTCCTCTGTTAAGGTCCCAGGGGCCCTGTTGAAGATACAGTAAGAAGATGAATCGACTACTCTCGCGCTGCAGCTCAGTCTTTCAACGTCAGCTTTTCTTCGCATGCTCCACGGAAAAGCCGCAAGCCCCAGGAGGCTGCAGTTAAAAGACGTGCATCTTTTCTCTGCAAGCTCCTTGATATTTGAGACCGCAACTGACTCTTCATAGCTTTGCTTAGGATGTACAGTATTTTGGCAAAGAGGGCACGTCTGCCCACAAAGCAGTAAAGGAAACCACTGCATGAAAAAAAAAAAAAAAAAAAATACAGTGTTCCTTTTAGTGTAGTCCTAAGGAGCAGCTGGAGTTTACCACAATGAGATGCTGCTCTCACTATGGCTATGCTGGAGAGAGAACGCTTTGTATTAAATGACTGAATTGTATAGAGTATAAATATAGCTAAAAGAAGAAAAGAGAGAGATCGATGTACGGCGTGCTCCTGTCATCTGCACTAACCTGCACGTAGGCTCTACTGAGACCAGGCCTCCTCCTCCTCTTCTTCCTCCTCTTCCTCCTCCTCTACCGGCCCACAAGCTCTGAGGCCACGCATGTACACTGTGCACACCATTGTGGGCTGAAGGTAGGCAGCAGGTTAACTAAGAGCTCTAGTGGGTGGCACAATAAATCACTAATCTGACAGAACATACAAAAACAGTACACACATATTCACATCCAAGACTGCAGAACTCATTAGCTCCGGAACCCGCATTCTTTTTACTCGCATCAGTAGAACTAGCGCAGTTATTTATCAGCAAGGTTACAAATGAAAAGCCCATTGAGTGAAGGTAGAGTTAGATCAGTGATGTGATTTTCTATAACTTGAAACTCTGTTTCTTTACTAAATTGGTTTGCAGATTCTTGAAGACATCATTACAGGTCTAGTACAAACGTGTGGGAACCTTTTTAATTAAAAATAATAATAAAAAAGGGGGTTCTTAAAAAAAATGTACTTGTGCAGAACTGTAAGCCGCAGTGGAGCAAACCGAGACAGGGAGTAAGTACAGTGGTACCTCAGCATACGAACGCCCTGGCATACGAAGCAGTTTCGACATACGAGAGACTGAACTGAGTCGAACTGAGCTACAGTACATCTGGGAACGGTTCAAAACTTGTTTGAGTCAATGCGTCATTTTCACTCATGCCTGAAAGCCAAGCGAAGCGAGCTGGCATTTTTTTAGAGCAAGATTTAGTGAAAACATTGCATTACATTTGGCAGACACCCTTATCCAGAACAACATTTCTTTTTTTCATTATGCATCTGAGCAGTTGAGGGCCTTGCTCAAGGGCCCAACAGTGGGCCCAACGTGGGGCTTGAACCTCGGATCTTCCAAACCATAGACCGATGCCTTAACCACTGACCCATAGCACCATGAGCTGTTAAAATCTTATCAAGACCAGTAGCAAGAAGAAAAGGGAGTTGCTCCCAGGTTTGTTTTTGAAGCAGCCGGTGCCAAGAAGAATGATAAATTAAGATTAAGTGAGGTTTAATGTCGATTTATTTCATATTTTACTTCATTTAAATGTCTTTGGGGGCACTGGTGGCTCAGTGGTGGGTATTTCGCTTGCCATGTGGAAGGCCCGGGTTCGATTCCCAGCCAGTGCCCAAACCCCAGAGCCACTGGATGCAGTTCCCAAGTCCGGATAAAATGGGAGGGTTGCGTCAGGAAGCCTCTTTTCTTTCTAAAAGGCCTCATTCCGTCTTCGGTAAACAGTAGAATGATGTGCTTTACCAAAAAGCACTATCTTGGTCTCAACTGTCCACAAAACATTTTCTCAGAAGATTTTGAGATTTTGAGATTTTGACTTACTCAAGTACATTGTGGCAAACTGTAGTCTTGCTTTTTTAAGCTATAATTGCCATCAAGAGCTTTACAACAAAGATTTAATATATTAATGTGTTTACCACATACAGTTACATTTCTTTGTTTATGCTTTTAAATTTACACTTTTTACTCGTATTTAGTCCCAACTCAAAAGATAATATCTGTGTAAATGTGGAGCGAAGATATGCAAAACACCGGAGGTGAACAAAATAGATAGGGTCTTAATACTTCTTTCCACTCACTGTTTCAATGAAAGCATACAGTATGTCAGTACTGTCTTTTAGTCATGCTGAAAATGAGGACTACAAATTGTTGCATGCAGTGTGATAATTGTGGTTTTATCTACAGACTTTATATTACTAGAGCACATTAAATAAATTTTTGTCAGTGTTATTATCAATTCCTTTGTAAATGCTTGGGCAGACCATGTACTGTAAAAACACCAAGAAATTGGCACACAACAAGTCTTTATAATAGGTAATGTTTAAGGTTATTAATAAAACCCCTGGCTTGGTTACTAATGACAGTGGTTTTGAGTAATACAACTAGTACGGATCGTACCTCCTGGTCATTTGTAGACAGTGATCAATTGCTCCTGATTATACTGAACTAAAGGCGACAGAAGTTAAATAATGGGAGAGTGGAACACAGCAGTGTGTGGCTAATGTAATCCACCACCATCCATGCTCAGAAGTGTGGACCACCCACATACACCAATCGTTGAGGGTGTACTGAACCAGTAGCAAAGGCGCGAGACCAGGAGGATGAAGAGGAGGAAGAATCAACCAGTGGTAATACAAATGACTCACTGGCAGTGCTATATAGCATTGGCTGGGATTCACCACAGGTCTCATCTGCCTCTTCTGCGTGTGCGCTATGTGGATTTCCTCCAGCTTTCCAGAGTCAAAAGCGCAGCATGACACAGACGGAACAGACTAACGAAAGCCGTGCACAGGCTGCACCCCATATACAGTATATGGAACCTCAGGTTTGCATTTATAGGGAAGTCATAAATGCCAAGAATGTTACTGGATTGAGGGATTAGAGACATAAACCTTCTGACCTTTATAAATATAAACAGCTACAGTATACAGAAAGAAACAGGAGGAGAGCTACAGTAGATGAGGAGAGAGAGCGAATTTGTACTGAATAGTGCTGGAGACTTGCTTTCGGGTGGCTGGAAACTTCTCCTGTCATAGCTGCCTCAGGGTGTGTGTTTAAGAGCAGATAGTGCTGTAAAAATAAAGCTATTCTAACACACACGCTACTACACCGGCTCGCACATACCACAGGAGATCAGATGATAGTGTGAAGTGTTAGTCTAGCAAGTGACAAAGCAAGAGTAGACCATTTGTTTTCTATACACATTGAGCAGTGATCTACATTTGAATGAAAGGTTTTTCTAGTTCTGTGCAAATTAGGTTTGATGTGGTAAAGTGAGGCGGCACAGTGGCTTAGTGGCTGTCGCCTTGCACCTCCAGGGCGCGGGTCCCTGTCTTGGCTTGGTTTTCTCCCTGTACTCCAGTTTCTTCCCACAGTCCAACCACATTAAGATTAGGTTAACTGGCATTCCTAAATTGCCCGTAGTGTGTGAATGAGCGTGCAAGTGTGTGAGTATGTGTGGCCTGCGATGGACTGCCCATCCGTTCTGTGTTTTCCCCCCGCCTCATGGGAGAAGGCTAAGTCTCCTGGGATAGGCTGCAGGCCCTGTATTAAACAGTACAGAAGATGAGTGAGTGCGTGTAAGTGGTAAAGCAAAAAAGTAGAATGTTCACCTTAAATGGGTCTACATTCTGTCCCAACATACAGTAGAATATGCCTGAATCTACATCCATTTAACTGTTTAACACAAAAATGGGAGGGAGGATTATTGTGTCAAATACGCCATAAAGAATGCTTGATAGTACACATCCACAATTGACAACACTAGCAGTCACTAAATTTCTACAAAAGCCCAATGGAAATGCCTCACAAGTGGCTTCTCGCTTGTTCTGTCCTAGTGTAAACGTGCAGATGTGCAAAAAAAAACAAAGACATGAACACACGTTCACACCCTTGAACCAGACATTCCGGAATGTTCTGTCCATACTGATCTCTAAAAGAGAGGAGAAAGCTAACAGTTTGCTGATATGTGCACATAATTCCTTTCTCTTCCTCAGAAGAGATACCCTGAACCATGATAGACTGGACATTTAGACCTCATGCAGGTAGCATTTAGTGAGTGGAAAAATGAGAGAAGATTTCTATGTATAGCTTATGTATAGCCTTGCAACTCCAGGGTCCGGGTTCGATTCCCACATTGGGTCTGTGTGCAGGAGTTTGCATGTTCTCTCTCTGGTGCTTTCCAACGGATACGCCGGTTTCCTCCCACTGTCTAAAAATGTGTAGATTAGGCTAATTGGTGTTCCCAAATTCCCCGAAGTATGTCAGTGAGTGTGTGTATGTTTCCTGGGATAGGCTCCATACCCCCAACCCCCCGCCCCTGTGTAAAGGGTAAAGATGATGGGTGAGTGAGTGAGTGAGCTTTTACCCATAAGCATATATGGACAAAAAAAAAGCAGGTCTGAGGGTTAAACTAATTATGCCTTGTCAGGCAATCACGCTGTAGCAGAACATGAAAGTTCAGCAGCTTGACCAGTTCCACCAAGTGCCACATGGACCACAGACACAGACACGATGAGAGCCGTTTCCAGCTCATTGAACAGGTCACCTACATTCGTTTATGGGACACAAATAACTGCAGAGAATGTAGGTGAAAACAGTGAACTGACTTCTATAAATCTAATGAAGGCAAAACAATTACATCCAAATGAAGCTTTTTATGTCTTACAAAACATAAAGCACTCGGATTCACTTCTTATTTTTTAAGGACCGTCTAAAGTAGGGGTCTTTTTAAAATGGCCTTTTCTCTCAATATCTAGCTGTTGCACACTATACTGTAGTAGTCACAGTATTACTCATCGTGCCTTCTGTCACCAGTAAATTACAAGATTTATAGACTTCATTACATTTTTCCAGAGCTAAGCACGATACAGGCCTGCCTATATAGCCCATAGTCCCCATTCACACAGAGCGAAAAAGAGAGAGAGAGAGAGAGAGAGAGAAACTGTGAAAAACGCATCATACTTTAACAGACTTTTTAGTCACTCATAGGTCTGGCCATCATAGGTGGCAAAATTCTAATACGAAATAACTGATGATAAAAGATTTTCCCTTAGTTACTGGAAAACAACATTTGAAACACTTCCCAGGTCTATATATATATATATATATATATATATATGCAAAGACAGAAAACTTTGCCACAACCTCATCCCAGGGTGTGACATATTAATCAGTACAAGCTGAAAGAAAAATTCATTATGGGCTTTAAATTTATGTGTAATGATTTTATATACCACAGGTGCATAGATGAGAATCCAAAGGATCCAAAGATAAAAATCCAAGGATAAAATAAATAACCATAAGCAAATGGAAAAATGGAAAAATATTCCAGTTTACAGTAAATACTTTATTTTATCCCATTACTAATTGGCATGGTAGATTAGATATGATAGCTGAGCTCACGTCCACTAAGCAGCCATGCACACAACATGCAAAAGTTCGGAGATCCGAAAATAAGCGCTATATCTTTGCTTTTCTAATGGCGACTCTGGAGATGTTCTTTTGCATCTCTTGGCTCAACTCTTGGCTGGAAAGCGGCCAGTCAGTGTAGATTGGCGTGGACTGGACCTCAGCACCCGTGTTGCACCCGTGTTGGGACTGATTAGTCTGACGATCGATGGGTTCAGGAGATCAGACAAACAGAGCCATGGCGCAGCATCAATCATCAGCCAGGCGCCACACTGCCATAACTGAGCCACCTGGAGCAGCCATGACACCCACCAGGGGTGAAAGAGCATCAGCACTCAAGAGAGACAACACAAGACGGGGCATGTCGTAATATAACTCACTGTAGGCATTACCTCAGTAGGGATCTTAATATAGCATTATAAATTCAGAAAGGTGGTAGAGAATTAACACAGAGCTAAGTGCCTCTTTCAATCACTATCTAGTATTCAATCTCTAGGAGTCGCTAGGGAGCAATGAGGCATCAGGGAGCACTGGAGAATAAAGTTACCGATGTCGCAAGTATCATTTACAGCTTGCCATCACCCAGGGTGCACATGTTCAGCCAAGATTCAGAGAAAATTAACCTTTAATGCTAGTTTTATGCCTTTATAACACAGTGTGACATTTATTAGTACAATTTGATCACAATCAGGACCGAATAAGAAAGTACAAATAAAATAATTAAGATGTTAACGTCTGCCAAAAATACAGCTCCAGGATTAGCAAGGATATAAATCAAGACTAGGCGCTGGACCTCGATCAGCAAGAAGTGAATGGCCCTGCTGGTGGCTTTGCCGCTGAGCTATATACAGTAATACAACAAGCATACTGTAAGTGGTAGACCCTGCTTAAGAAAAAAAAATTACACCTGCATTACACAGCGAGTGAAAGACAGAACGGCAAGCAAGGGAGGAGCTAGTTCACAGGAAACACTGACCTATATCATGGTCAGTTTATCCAGGTCAGGCTGCACTGCTAAGCTATATCGTGTGTGAGAAAATGGGTCTCTTGCCCTTCAGTCACCTGGCGATACACTGCACTGGATGTGTACTTCTCAGTTTGACCACAGGCTCTGTCCATCCCTGACGTGGAAGAGTAGCAAGCTGAAGGCTTACATGCCAAAAGAGAAGGCCACGTCAATCTCATCTGTGTCTTAGCAAACTGGCAAGCTGTTAGCTGCTATGTGTGTGTGTGTGTGAGTGTCTTTAAGAGCCAGAAAAAGCAGCTAGACAACATTATTCCCTTTTTTGATTAATGTATAAAACATGGCCATTAAAAAAAAAAAAAGAGTAATATACTATAAAAGACGTACTATAAAAGACATGAGGTCCAGAACTAAGCTCAGTCTTGAGCCTGGGATGTTATTGTGTCGTACACTGAGGCGTTTTCTGAAAGGGAATGGCATTGCTGTTTGCCCCAACTCATTTTGCTTCACAGCAGAGAGCAGGAAATTGCTATTGCACACAGTCCTTCTGCTCTTACCAGCTCAAACTGCACCCTCACACAGCCTACTATGAGTAAGGCCCATGCTGGGAATATTATATCACTCACACATGGCATGCTACTCCAAAAAACAAAAACAATACCAAAAAATACCCGATATTACTGACATACTAATGTGCCAAACGTCTTTCTAAACTCCATTCAAAGGAAGCGTAGTAGCTACAAAAGTGATACTTTTCACATATCTAGAAACATAGCAATGCCTACAATATTAAATTAGCAATTTGGCAAGCTAAATGCTTAATCAAAGCTTTAAAAGTTTCAGAATTCCATGCATAAATCCTGCATGGCTAATCACAGTCAGAAGTGTTGTGTAGCAATAATCTTTATCCTTTATGGAACATCCATGTGTACAATTACACACTGAGGTCCTACATACGTTACTGTAACACCCACCTATTAATCGTACACCACAGGCCGCCACACACGGGACCACCAACCCGAGTCTCCAAACTCTTCAAATCCCAATCTGATCAAACAGAGGCCCCACCCCACAACCCACAGTGCACAAAGCCTCCACTCCCCAGACTATGGCGTGCCACCAGAGCTCTTTGGGAGCCTCAGTGGCACAAGGGGAACCCAAAACCTCACTCACTGACTCACTCATCATCTATACCGCTTTATTCTGTATTCAGGGTTGCAGGGGGCCTGGAGCCTATCCCAGGAGGATAGGTACATACAGGTGGGCAATTTGGGAACACCAATTAGCCTAATCTGCAGGACTTTGGACTGTTGTTGGAA
This sequence comes from Clarias laeviceps, assembly GCA_030014305.1. Taxonomy (NCBI): domain Eukaryota; kingdom Metazoa; phylum Chordata; class Actinopteri; order Siluriformes; family Clariidae; genus Clarias; species Clarias laeviceps. The sequence goes on along the minus strand of JAQMYJ010000036.1, from coordinate 10,361,452 downwards.
ACCCACCAAGCACGGGAAGAACATGCACACAGAGCCTGGCCGGGAATCAAACCCAGACCCTGGAGGTGCAAGGCGACAGTGCTAACCACTACACCACCGTGCCGCCGGCCCAAAACTTATGTGGTTTTAATGTTAATTAAATTAATGTCATGGCTGATCGGTGTATATTCAAGGTATAATCAACATATGTTCCATTCTGGAAGACTACTCCAAGTTGTATTGTGTAGAGTGTGCAGCTGTAAAGGTGGAAACAGCAAGGCAACAGGAAAAGCACATGGAGTAAAACTCATCACTGCAGTCCCCTGAGCCAGTGCGCTGAACTCAACACAAAAGCAGCCATTAACACAAGCAATGTTTCTGTGAGATCAGCACTTTCACAGGGGCAGCGAACGAAACAAAATCATCCGCTTAAGTGTTTATGAACCACACCATCTGTTCAGCTTTGGTCAGTGTGCGTCAGAGCAACGACACGGGTTAATGGACAATTTGGTACAAAATTCTGCAAAACAATATCTTTTTTTTTTTTCACATCAACAAAATAACGTTTTATGTGGTGGTGTGTGTTAAGTTAGAACACACACTACAATTGTTCCCTTTCGCCATTTGGATCATTAGACATCAGTGCATCAGAGGAGTAAAACAAAAAGTTACTAAGCTACAGTATGACTATTAATGTCGGGTATCTATGGTGCACTTCTCTCGCCAAAACTTTAAAGACATGATGGCTGCATTATCACCTTATTTCTGCGTTGACACACTTCTTTGCTTTGTTTTTTTTGGGGGGCAAAAAAGACTTTTTTGAATACAGCAGCATAATGACTATTTCAGTGCATAATATTCATAGAATACCACCATTATTGGTGGCACTTTGTGGTCAGTAAACAAGGCAAACCAATTACTCGTTTAAAATTTTGTTAGTTGATCATCTTCCATGTCAGATGTCCTCATTCTGTCAAAGTAAGTTGGTGTCGCCCATATGATTAACATTCCTATTCTAGACTCCTGCGAGAAAAAAACTGAATAATTGGTCGTCTCCAAAGTGTTTTATTAAATGTTTCAAATTATGCAAAGAGACTCAAAGTAGTCTGATCTGATAAGATTCACCAACCAACCATAACATTAACACTCAAAACATTAAGCCCCATATTGTGTTCCCTTACAAAGTTCCCTTTGTGCCACCAAAACAGCTCTGAGCCCATGAGACATGGCCGGATCAACAACCTCGAAATCATTGCCTGCTAAGCCCCTTACGCTGCTGTTTTGATACCTTTTTATCATAGGCGTTTTTTCAGCAGGTTATGCTACATTAGCTTTTCTGTGGGATCAGACGGGTTAGGCTATCCTTTGCTATCCAAAAGCATACAGTAAATGAACCTGGGTGTCCATGATCCTATCACCAGTTTACTTGTAGATAATTGATAGTCAATGTTATTTAATTCACCTGGCAGTAGTGTTAATGTTATAGCTGAATGGTGTAAGTAACAATGATAAGATGAAAAGTAAAATTAGTGCATGAAAAGGAGAGAGAGAGACAGACAGAACAATTATACCATCTCATGGTGTCATTACTTAAACAATGCTAAGTAGCCAGTACACAAGTGCTGTCTAATACACAGAGCAAATGTTATCCACCAACAATATGCACTTAAGTGGTGAAGAAAAATAAGTATCATATTGTGAGAAGCAACACCTTCAGCACAGCACACACTCGAGTGGAGGACGTCTCACTTGAGCACAAGACTAGCTATTGTTAATGTGCTCTTAACTAATATGCTGTTCATGAGACTGTGAAATATAAAAAAAAAGTCAAAGCCTACACAGTATGTAGAGATGCTTTTACTTTAATGAATTAATCAAATCAGTGAACATGTACAGTAGTGTTTTATAACCCATGTGTGAAGACATAAAGCATGAAAAAGCTTGAATAATAGTACTGTACAGTACCATCGTTCTAGGAGATGGGGGATAAGTTAAAGGCTGAATGTACTGTATATTAAAGGAGTACGTGGCATAAGCGTGGCATCAGACATTAATTCTCATTAGTCGGAACTTTATGACTACTTTTAACATTAATGCAAGTGTCACAAAGTCATTATACACCACTGTTTCCTTTTTACCTTTATATACACCTGTATTTAGTCCTGTTTCGTCTAATGAATGTGTAACAAGTTGTAGAATGAACTCACGTCACTTCCACTTGAGCCGATGAGTTGAAATGAAACCAATGACTGTCATTAAGTAGCATATTATAAACAGGCTGTTTTATACATTAATTCAACATCGGTAGCTTGGTGTATGAGGAGGATATGCAAACACACTCTTCCACATGTACAGGCAATTTAATGTCGGCAGCCCACCTACTGCAATGTTTTTGTGAGATGGTCATAAATTGGCTCTGAATTCATTTGTGAGTATCTGACTCCAGGAGTACAGTATGGCTATATTCACATTACCACCCTGAAGTGGCCCAAATGCAGGGTTTTTTTTTTTCCCTAAACTAACACGGATCAGATTTTTTAGGGCTGTCTAAATGCACAAATCTGATGTTTTTCAGATGGGGTCTGAGTCACTTTCATACATAGGGTGCTGATGTCATCAGCTACCACCGGCAGTGAAGGGATTTCATAGCAGTGCTAGCAACAGCTCCTAAAACAGCTAAAACATGGCATCTGGAAGTTTTCTTTCTTCTAGACCTTATAAAAAAACACAGCTGAATAACCGCTAAAATCCCAAACATATTTTCTGCTAAAATCGCATCCATCGTTTGAAATTAACATGTTTTAACCCAGATAATACAGTACGAGCAAAGTTTTATCGATGTGTGCATGCGTGGCGTTTCAGAAGACAGACACATCCACGTTAGAGTCAGATAAAAGTCACTTGTAATTATGAATGTGATATGTCACGACATGCAAATCCAATCGAAAATCTAAAAAAATCAAAACTGAACAATGAGGCTTGTAATGCAGACGTAGCCCGTGATTCCTGTAAGATGGATGCTGGGGAGAACTTGTTTCTAAGATATTCATGTGACATCATTCATTTTAACAAGCTCAGTACTTGTTACTTAAAGAACAGAAGAAAATAACCTGTAGAGTAGAGAGGTAAGCCTGTTTTATGGGAATGGAGTCCTTCCAAAACACCATCACACATTTGCCTACGTACTGTCTGCCACTGCCTTGCCAGCTCCTTTTTAAACAGGCTGAATAATCATTAATTACATCTGACTCATAATATATGCTATTGTTGCGTGATTCCTTAACGTGCAAAAACAAAAAAACACTCCGGCGCTCGATGTAATAAAATAAGTGTATCGTAGATTTAAAAAGTCTTATGATCTTCCGACTTAAAACAACAAGGGCCGTAAGATTGTAAAACAAACTCCATGTCCTACTTCATTCGTGATAAAAACAAGCTAATCTCATCTCGACAGAGATTTCATATTCAGCCGTCATAAATAAGTCTTGATGTGAATTGTAAAATGTGTGGTCTTGTCACTTATCACTGGAAACTGGAAGTACCAGCCTGCAATTAGCCAGGCACAGCATGGAAAAGCGCATGTGACAAGTAGAATTTTGCATTACGGGCATCTCTTATCTGTCAGGACAAGACGGATACAAATTTCTGAATAATACACAACTAAACATGTCCATTAGACCAATAAATCTAAGAGACTGCAAAACAGTGTGCACTCAAGAGGGAAACAAGAGGGGAAATTACGCCTGCATTTTAAGGCATTAACTGACGGGTCAGTTAGCTTGATGCTAAACATACACACACAGGCTTTTATGGATGGCCATTAGCCTGATAGGAGCAGACAGCTGAAGAGCCATGATAATGACATCTAGTATGTGATTCTGCATGCTTCATGAAATCAGGACTTGGTCAGTGAGACAGTACTGAGGGCTCTCTGTCATGAGTTCGCTTTAAGGCCATAAAAAAAATAATAATTTTGAAGCAGGTGTGAGCTCATATTGTCAACTGTGTGTGTGTCTCTGTGTGTGTGTGTGTGTGTGTTCCCTACAGTCTTTTAATAGCTCTGGATTAACCATGACAAATGGTGCTCTCTTTGGATTATCAACATTTATGAGATGAACTCTCATTGCAACCTCTGTAGAGCACATTAGGATAACAAAGCATATAAATCAAATGAAACAAAGAGAAAGAATCTGGCGAATGGATTCAGTTTGTCTCACTGTTCAACCCGTAAAGGTGCAAATCTGATGTTTCTACAACTAAATAAACCTGCGTTAGAAGGCTATAAACACTTAAGAGAACACAGAGGCATATGTACCGTGTGCAAATTTCATAATGTAATCAGAAAATGCCTAAATTTAGAAAATTTCTAAAAATTTTGCCACTAAGCCTCCTGACAATAACATATAGTGAGTATTTTATGTTACGTACAAGCTGCGAGAGCATCCTTGTTCCTGAACATCAGGCAAATGTGATACACAACTTTCCTAATTCTGTGTAAGTTTATTAAATCCCAGTTGAATGGCATTTTTATGAGACAGAAATAACTTGTTAACAACAGAAGCAGAGTAATTAAAAATAATGCCTTCCTTTTTGTACAGATTCGAAGTTGAGACTTAGGCTGTACAGTCTGAGCTGGACTTTGGATCAGATTATAGATCATGTGAGCTGTATATTAACAATGTTCAGTCAGAATCCACAGACATGATGAATCTTTGCATGTAAACATACCACGAGGGTGATATTTAGTTTTTATGTCATATTCTTAAATTGCAGAATTCACTTTGAATCTATCAAACATTTGCTCATCACACAGGCTTTTAGTAAAGCTTTTGTGTGAACAGCAGAGAACAGGAGGTTCACAGCCTCCGGCAACCAATTCCTCTCACTCTGCGCTAGTGTTTGATCAGCCGAGCCTTATCAGGCTCCATCAAGTTACATGGCTATTCTTAGAACTTACCTCGTCCAGGGCAGTGAACTGTGCAGAAACAAGAAAGTGATGCAGACTACTGACAGACACTGTAGTGTGTGTGTGTGTGTGTGTGTGTAAATTGCCCTCTCTGTGTTCAATACATGGTTTTGCAAATACTGTATTTGCGGCCAGAATCCGACAATGATGTTATGCTTTTTGCTTTTCCCCATTCGCTTGCTGTGCATTTGTGTGTGTAACAGCTGGCTGTGGATGAGGTCGAGACCTCCTCTCTCAGTAGTGGTGACGTCACCTGTGCTGCTGCTTGTCTGCTCTAGTTAAAGTGTGCCTGTGAGCTGGGCAGCAGAGTCGACACCTCGTCATCATCTCTCTCTCCGCTCTCTTGTGCTTTCAGCCTTCCCCCCCAATCACACAAATGAGAAGTGAGGTTATTGTGCTGCACATTTGTGCCTGTGTACTGTTCGTGGCGGTATAATCACTTGCTCTCTCTCTGTTTATTGTGCACACATTTGTGTCTTTTCTCAAAGCCTGTTTCTGAATCTGATTCATTCAGAACTAGCACTTCACATCTCTGAAAGAGCCTGCACTGCTCAGGAACATTTAACGCTAAGGACTCATTCATATAAAACATAAGAATGTGTGTTGTGGAAAGGAAACGTGCTTCTATTAATTAAAAAAATAATAAAAAGAGTTTTTTTTTTCCAATTATGTAAAAAGTATTGCACACCGATAGAGACATTTTGCGTATGTTTTATTTGGGTTAAAAGCTAGAAAAAGTGCCATTAAATTATATATAATTGTGGTTATACCAGTGGGATTTTTATGTGAGGGAGCAAATATACAAAGCTTCCCAAACACAACGTTTGTACCTCATGTCTTTTGTACAAACTGTATATACACTACCAGTGAAAGGTTTGGATACACATTCCATTTCAATGTTTTTTTTTTTTCAGATATTTTTTTTTACATTGTAAAACAATCCTGAAGGCATCCAAAATATGCAAAAAGTTGTAACGTGCTTATAATTGGTGATTTTAGAATCTGGTAACTCTAAATAAACTTCTCCTCTACAGCAGAGGTAAGTTTTGGTCTTGCTTTCCTAGGATGGTACATATGAGAGTCAGTTTCATCATGGTGCTCGATGGGTTTTGCAAATACACTTGACAGTATGATAGATAAATACTGTAGATGTTCTTGCTAGAATTGTTCCAGAACAGCTGACCTTCAAGTCTTAAAATAACTGATATATATATATATATATATATATATAATTGCATATGTGTTATTTCCTAGTTTTGAAATCTCCAGTATTGCTCTAAAAACACTGAATTGGAAGGAGTGTCCATATTTTTGACTGGTACTGTATATTACTGTAACATGCTTCATGGTTCCACAATGCAGCAAAATCAATGCTAGCGATAGCAGGACCAAGAGGGAAAGTGTCGATTTGGAAGTAAAACAGAAGGTAACACTACAGTATCCAACACAAACAGTTTTTTTGAGTTTATATGGTGTTTGTATGGCATCCAAGTTGCATAATTTAATATTTTGTAGTATCCACGTATTGTGGATGTTCAGCAGTGAATATCTGTCCATGACTGCTGTGGTAACTCCAATGACAATAAAAGCCTATAAACAACATTTTTGTTGGTTTCAACATTCTTCAAACGTTCACTGAAAACATTTAATTTGCTGATGGCAGCCGCTGTTTTTCCAAGCTGGTAGTTTTACTTCACTGATTATTTGACAGAAAGGAGCAATACACTTGGCTTTTCAGAACATGTTACATTTTGCTGTTGAATGTTGTCGCTGAACACCATAATTTGGCTAAAACATGCAAGATCAAAGCTCAAAGATTTAAATATAGCTCAAAAATATTTAGCGTTTTTTATAACATCTTGCTATAGAAAAAATTGTGTGGCTTGTAAATATCCTAAAATATTATTCATCACATTTTGCTGTCAAACTCATATTTCCAGAAAAGAACATGTACATCACAGTCATCAATAACTTACCAGCTGTCTTTTTTAATGTTTCCTCATTAACACATTTCATTAACACAGCTGTGCGATTAAATCGATTATGATTGATTTAACAATTGAATCGATGGGTCAGTTTTCAGAATCGATTCACACATAAATCAATTTACACTTGAACTATTGAAATAAACTTCCAAATGTTCTATTCTCGAAAAGAAACTAAAATCTTTTTAAAAAAAAAGAAAAATAAATATTTCTTAGCCATAGTTTCTGCAGGAATTGCAAACAGGTTGCAAGATTATCCCTTCTTCTTCTACTTTTGAGTTTATGGGTGGTTGGAGCAATAGCACCAACTATTGGACTGGAGTAGTTATGGGAAGTTTGAATCATTTTAGTGACTCGGTTCTTTGAATCTCGTTCATCAAAATGAGTCATTTAGTTCACTTCGTTTTTTTGATCAGAAATAAAATAAAATGTTGCATTTTCAATAAAAAGACCCCCAATACGTCTACATAGACAAATTTTGGCTATAGTTCCAGTAATAAAAATATTAAAATGCATCTAAGGACATACTATAATAAACAGAATGAGTAGCTCATCTCTCATATCTTCTAGTCTGAGTCGTTTGAATCTATTGCACCGCATAGCGTCTACGGGAGTCACGTGACAAAAAAAGAATAAAAGACTCTGGACTTGAAGATGCATTGAGAACTGTTCAATTCTGTTTCCTGTGTACTGCACTCCATAGCGTCTGTGCGAGTCACATGACAAAAGAACAAACGACTCGGAGTAGAAGAGTCATTGAGAACTAATCGCTCAATTCTGTTTCCTGTACATAACCTGCGGAGGTTTTGCGATGATTTACGCATGCGCGCCCAGTAGAAAATCAAGGAATCACTCTCCGAGATGACACGTTCTTCTGAATCACATTAAAGATTTGTTCAAAAAGAATTGAAATTAATTAATTGAGTTTAATTGAAAATCTAGGATTCACAGCTCTAATCATTAAAAGTATAATAAACAATTATAACCTGTGAACTATGACAGTATATTAACAGATTAATGTAAAAATATTCTGTCACTAATAAATAAGAACAAAATTTGATTTCTAAATGCATGCACTGTGTGATAATTCCCCCTTAACTGTCATCTTTAAAATCAAATTGAGGAAGTCCCTTAAAATACTGAATTCTAAAACTAAGTTTAATTCTAAGACATTCACATTTCTACAAATTCAATATGAGACTAAACCTATTTCCTTTCTGTTTCACTCTGCAACACAGAATGTCATGCTTATAGACCTCCACTTGCTTAAAAAACAAGCAGAGGAAAACCAATGAGACATTCAGAGCAATGAAGGTTAATTAAAAAAAAGGGAAGAAGGAAAAGTCAAACTGGGAGAAGCAGACAGAGAAACCAACACTCAAAGATGCGGCAAAACGTTTAGCGTTAACAGAGGAGATACATGAGCACTGAGCCAAATGAGGACTAAACTGGTAAGCACAGTTGATAATCCGGCAAGTGCAAGCAATCTAATGACTGGATTAGTATCTTGTGGCCACTATTATGTTGTGACCATGAATTAAGTAACTCACAGGTTACCAACCTTGGTTGTGATCAACCTCCTGTCCTGCACATTTCAGTATTTTTTCCTGCTCTAACACATTCACTTCAAATATCATCGGATATACATGCAAAAATAATGAGATAAGAAAAAGAAAAATATACAAGACAGTAATTTTGTAAAACACTAAAATGAGCAGGACAGGACTGAGACTGGAAACCTGTGGCATACCTCAAGCACAGACTTAAACTGTATGTTGCTTGAACATCATATGCAATACATGGACTCTAATTAATTATTTGGCAGGGACAGTTAAAAAAAATATATATATATATTCACTTTAATTAAGGTGGTATAAGCCGTCAATATCCTCAATTGGTTTAATTCGAGAGATTTTCCTGTTTTACTCATTTAAAAACACAATTGTTACCATGAGTACTTCATAGCAACCAACAAATTAAAAAAAAAACAAGACGTGTGGCCTTAATACAGTATATTAATTCTGTGGTCACTCTGTATTAATGATTACCATGTGACCTCACAATCTGGTGTTTAAAAGATAAAGAAATTGTTTCTAAACACTACTATTTGAAAATAACACCAAAGTAATAGATAAAATTAAATGCATATTCAAATGCAGAAATAAATTTCACATTAATACAATTAAATAAATAAATAAATAAATAAATAAAAAATCCTCGTTTAATTCTTTTTTTATTATTATTTTTGGACATGGTTATTATCACACTGCAAAGTTCAAAGCCCTGTCCTTGTTAAAACACATTAATTATGGCATATGAACAAATATCTACCACCCGTATTTCTCAAATACAAGCATCATTAATAACACAATCATGCTCGCATGCAAATGCATAATCCACACAGTCACGGACCGCACGTTCACAGTAAGCTCATAAACATTTTCCCTGAAACAGCACTACCTTTCTGTAGCTGCTCCCACAGCACTATGCAACTTTATTGCTTTCTCTCAGACAACAAAGGACAAGGCTTTACAGAAAACAAGGCACAAAAAAAACATTTACAGAAGGTCATCAGAAGCAGTGAATGAACTGCTGCATGAGGAAATACTGATATCTGTAATTGAAAAGTTTGCAAGAGAAAATGCAAGTCACATTAATCATAAAGTAGTTATTGTGTTGGAGATACAATAGAATTGTGTGCTGGTAAGAAAACCAGTCAAATATAGAGAATATATGAGAAAGAAACAGTCTATCTACTGCTGCACTCTGTGCTGTGCTACAAAAGAGGCACACGTCTGAAAATGCAGGCCTCAGTGAGTACGGTAATGAAGTAGTGAATCTATCAGGACTGCAGGGTCTGCGGTTCAGCTCAGAGTCATCAGACAGAGCTTCGGTGTTAATCTATCAACAGTGAACTAAACCATGGGCTTTGTATGCATGTGTATGAATGATATTGAGGTGACTGCGGATCCTGAATCTTTCTAATACACAATTTTACCGCACTTACATGCAAGTTACAGTAGGTTTATTATTATAAACACAGGTCCCATCATGCTTTACTAAGTAGACCCATTTGCGTAATTGGTGCTAATTTGCAGGGAGATTGAAGCATTGAAGCAATTCATAAATTGCTATTACAGTATATGTGTGGTGAGCGACACTGCTCTCATAAATCTATATACTCTTACTCTCTCACTCATTCCCTATACCGCTTATCCTGTACAGGCAAATTGGAAACACCATATAGCCTAATCTAAAAAAAAGTACATGGAGAACATGCAAAGTCCAGTACACAGACCTAAGGCAGGGCGCAAACCCTCAAGCCTGGTGATACGAGGGCACAGTGCTAACCTCTACAACCACTGTGACACCAATGAAGATTCAGTCATCTTTACAGGAGTAGAAAAGTTTATTTGGATGGCCATCATGGTAGCAAAGCAGCTGGATAATGTAAATAATAATACAGTAGGTTTCACATGTTTTCCCAGGTCCCAAAGAGTACTATAGTTTCGCCCTACATGGTAAAAAATGCAACTTGTACTAAAAAAACTTCTTTTAAAAAGCTACTGAGGTTAAGGTTAAGAGTTAGATTTAAGTACAGATGTATGCATATTATTAATTTGCTACATTAATAATTATGTCAGTGGAAGGTTGTTACAAGGATACCAAAAGACAAGCAAAAAAAATATGATGACTTAGCTTGGAAGGAGCCCAAAAATAATGCCTTAAACAAAGAACACTAAAGGTAAAACTCTATGAGTATATGCGCAGTCTCTATGTGAGTACATGCAGAAGTCCTCCCTACTCTAACTTGCATTCATCTTGATCTGTTAACAAGTTGGCGTACAGTGTCTCCTAGTTCTAGCGCCCCCTTCAGTTGGGGCATGAGTTGGGGCAAACGGCAATGTCATTCCCTTTCGGAAAAAGCCTCAGTGTACGACAGAATAACATCCCAGGCTCAAGACTGAGCTTAGTTCTGGACTTCATATCTTTTATAGTATGTCTTTTATAGTGTATTACTCTTTTTTTTTTTTTATACATTAATTAAAAAGAGAATTATCTAGCTGCTTTTTCTGGCTCTTAAACACACACACACACACACACACACACACATACATACTGTACCAGCTAACAGCTTGCCAGTGTGCTAATACTTCCCCAGTCCTGATCTCCTGCTGGTTACCATTACTGATGTGTCATGAAAGTTTCAACTAATGGAAAGGAAGAACTATTCAGCAACTATTCATTCTTTACTCGTCATAAGGTAATTTTCCCATCAATTGCTCCTGTAGCTTCAGCATCTAAGGCCCGAAATGAACTCTTTGCACTTTCAGAGTAACAATTCTCACTTTTTCGCTTCAATAAATCTGGATTTCCTGCCACTTTGCTGGTTTTAAATACACTTAAATTCAGCTGTTTTTCCAAGGCCAATCTGACAAGCCTGGACTTGCACGCAAGGTGGAACACAATTACCGAGCCAATTAGCATCGTGCTAGAGAGTAAGGAGCGTGCAGCTGGGAACACATGACAAACCTCGCCAGGGAGGCATGGAAGGAGCCTGGGAATCCTTCGCACAGAGAAGAGCTCATGCCCCACACACACAGACATCTATCATAGACATATTCGCCACAAGTCAGCATTTCCGCCGTGGCCACACGCGCAATTCCACACAGCTTGCACTGGATGTTATCCACTGACTACAGGAGAGAACAGTAAACGGAGGAACTGATAGAACTGCACCACAGGGAAAATAATATTCCCTTATGTGTGCATGTAAGATGATAGTGCTATTAGTGCTAATGCCTCAGATGGACTTTCCATATGATAGGAGCAAGTGGGAATATTCAGTGCTGGAAACGGCACAGTGTTTTTCTAAATAGCTACTAGTATTTCATTTCTTTGTTTTAACAAATCTTTCCATCTTATGGATCTGTGCAAGTTGTCAGTTTAAATCCCAGAACTGGCAGAGAGCTCCTTATTTGCCCTTAAAGCAGACTAGTAACCCTCAAGTGACCAACAAGGAAATGCTTATGCCTTAGCTATCAGACTAACAGCTCCAGATCTCTTTTCATTAACGCTACTCTTTTTTAAATGCCGAATTATTGATGTGGGAAGAGCTTTAAGCACAGCGAATAAATCATTTAGCTCACAAAATGCAGTCTGTAAAAGCAGTATTAAATGTCCTTATCCTAAACAGGATGTGAATCTTACCTGCTGCATTGCCTATTTTCTCTTATTTCAATTAGGACGGCAAACAATGAAGCTTGCTTGCACGAAATAGGGAAAATCAGCCAATGTTAACCAGCCATATAAAAACACAAAAATAAAGCAAAACATGTGGGAGGATTGTACACGTTTTACTTCTTACTATGAACCAAAGGTCAGTTTCTCATGTAACATTAGCCAGCCAAGACCTTTAGCAAGCCTCACACGCATAAACATCCTTCCAGCATTTTAGCCCTTCAGGTGGAGCTATGTCTTTGTGTTTAGAAAAATCTTCCATTTTTCAAAAATGAGTTAAAAAAAATAAATAAATAAATAAAAAACTTTTTTAAGCATATAACAAAAGGTGGATTTCTGAAAAAAAAAGATGAACAGGAAAAACAGAGAGGCTTCAAGGATTCGAATGAAGGAGTCATCCTAGTCAACTAGTGCTACAGTACCCTACAGCTAACGAACACTGGGTTCATACTGTATATGGACAGTTTGACCATTCTGGTTCTAAACACTGAGGAATACACAGAGTCTAAAGACTGAAGTCTATAAGCAGGAGCGCAAGATGCATTTAGATGTAATTTTGTTAAAGCCCCACGGCACAAGTGAAGGAGCTACTGTATGACACATGCTGGCGTATTCGTCTATTTTATGTGCTACCTTTCCAGCAAATCAAGGTCTGTTAGTTTAAGGTCATAAAAACAAATAAAAAACTGAACATTTCTTACTGTATATCTTGCTTAACAGATTTAGCCAATTTCTTTAATAGCACAATATGTCCTTAAATGCCACTTACTGTTTACCAGGTAACAAAATTAAGTGATCCAGTGTTATGCTTAGTCACTGTCACTAAGAATACAGTGACTGAACCGTGTGCTGTGTAAGACCATATTTCAGAGCGACTCTGAGCTTTTCTTCGTTATGTCTTTCTTAAAATAGTGATTTTAAAAAAAGAAGCTGATTCCAGAGCTTTTCATGGCATCAGTGTACACAATATGACAGAGAGCATATTATGACTGGAGCAGCAGGTGGTCGATAATTTCATATCATCCACCCAAAGGCATTATATGAGCATCGTTATGCATATAAACTTGATTTAGTTCTTCGGCAAATATGCAAAGCCAAAACTGAAATAAATGACTTTTTAAAAAAGAAAGCATATTCTCGAGTTCCGTCTCTCGAGTCTCCCACAGCAAAACAGTGTATTTTCAGGAGTGTACCTATTTATTACATTTCACAGCATTCTTAGGACAAATGAGGGACTTTAGTTTCCCCAGTGGGTAAGACTGTGGGATGTCTTCAGGAATAGACAAACCAGAAACTCTAAAAATGTTAACAGTCTTCAGGACATCTTCATTATTTATTTACGAAAGTCTTAATACCGAAGTTGTCTTCAAGGGGTCTTCATGCGCTCAGTAATTTGTAATAACTTATTTTTGCAAGGATGACCTAAAGATATTTTAAAGAGTCTGGAGTTTAAAGACCTACAGAACACACGAGAGAGTCTGCAATAACACTGATTCAAACGAGCAATCAGTCTGCTGATCTTTAATAGGCTATAAATTAGGGTTGCACCATTTGATAAGAAAAAAATCACATTGCAATTATTTTGACACATATTGTGACTGTGATATGTAACAATTAAATGTTACAAAAAGATAATAAGAGCAAATAATCGGACAAATAATCATATTAAGAGGACTTTTGCCAATATTTATTTAAATAATATCCAGACTACGCATATTTGTGCTTAAAAAATGGCACAGGTCCAGATTGCAATTTAAATTATTATGTGATTATTTATATTATCAGTACTACAATACAAATCACACTAAAAACCATTTGATCAACCAAAATAGAAAGCAGCATTTACAGCCAAGCAAGGGGGTTTGTCAAGGACAATATCATACAAATGACACCTGAGGGACAATTAAAGCATCAGAAAATTATAGAAGCAGAATAAACTCTGAGCCATGTTTGTGGCCTTATGCATCTCCACATTACTACAATAAATAAAGTTTGCAAATGTATGTATTTTATTTAAATATTCAATGAATTCAATATAAAGTTAACCTTCCGTTTTTAGTGACGAGACTTATCTGTTTATCTTTATGGGCTGTAAGTGAAACCTTCAGCTTAAGCAATCATTGCAAAAAAGCAGGTTTTCCTCATCTGCCTAAATCACATGCCTACTGGCTGATGATGATCAAGTCTCAACGCTTCACTGATGCCTGTTACTTCAGCCTGAAAGCCAAAGTCCAACTTTATGTATTACTCATACATCAATGAACTGGCAAAGTACTAATACCCTTTTATATACAGAATAGGACGCGGTGGAAGAAACTTGCTGTAAATAAAGTAAAGATATGTTCTATGTTGATGGTTCCAAAAAAGATTTAAACAAGGAAAAGTCCACGACATAAGTCCACATAAAAAAACTTTGTTCTGGAAGTAATAAAACGTTATTCAAAAGGCTGTTGCCTTGTATTCCGGAAATCATGGTTTGATATATTCTTTACTGTCATTCATATACACTGTCATCCACACATGCAAAATAGGTCAGATAGCTTTGATAGCTTTGAGTGTGTTATACTGCCCTGTGAAGCAGCATGAGCAGACAGCTGGATTCAGTGGCGAAGTTAGAACAATAAACATTGACCTTTGCTCAAGAGTGCTAAAGATAATCTGAACAACAATGCATAATATGAATGAAGCCATTTTCACTTCAACATAATACAAAGGGCGTTCAAATCAAACTGGGACCTGTGACGATCATTCACAAACACCACTTGTACATTATCGGAACTTTTCTGAGAGCTATTGCCACATCCCCGTACGGTCCTGACCACGCTTCAAGCCATTTCCACATGTTTGGGCCATTAAAGGAGTTCCTGGGAGACCAGCTTTTCAGACAATAAGCAGATTTGATCATGGCTCCAGCATACTGAGAAAACATTCTACCTTGATGGTACCCATCACTAGTGAAACTCTGGGTACATTATTGCATTAGTGTAGCAGGAGATTATATAGAGAAATAAAGGTATTTTATCCTCTCATAACTGTATTCTGTTAGTCTCGGTTTGACTTGAACACCTCTTATACACATTTAAATACATGTTTTTAAACTGGCAATACTATTTGGTCTTTGTTTACCACAATAATTTTTTATTTTGTCAGCAATAGGTGACAAATTGTATTTCTTCCGGAAATACAATTTAAGCAATTTCCCTCTGGGATTAATAAAGTTCTTTGAATCTTGAATCTTCATGCACTGCATGTCACAGCTTGCAGCGCACACAGCAGCTGAAGCCATTCGGTACTCACTTCCTGTTTCTTTAGGTTGCCATGTGCACTTTGTTTTTGCTCATGTCTTGTCTCCTCCCATGTCTTGTCACTGGTTGTCTCCCTATCATGGCATCATTCCATTCACCTGTTTTCTGCTTGCTCCTTGATCAATTTTGTATCTAAGCCCTTGCGTTTCTTCACCTCCGTGTGAAGTATACACACTGTGTGTTTCTATACCAGTGACTAACACGCCATGTTCTCTACTCATTCAGTAAGTTGAATAAATTCAATAAATTCAAATGTCAATGTCCACTCGCACCCTCATCAGGTGTGCACTGTCTGTACTACCTGCACCTAATGTGCACTGAATCCTCACTCTAAAAAACGTTTTATCTTTATGGTAGTTTTGGACTCTTTGTACTAGTTTGTATGAGTACTTTCAGTCATTCAGACTCAGTCATAAATAATTCTGCCAAATGCACTACTAAATGTTAATCTAAATATAAAATAAAGTCATTTGACTACATAAGCACCACATTAGAAAGAAGAAGCACTAGAAAAGAGACTGCAATAATTTGGTTCCAGAAATGATAAAACAGCAGCATTCCCTGTCTGATCTAATTACTATAGAGTAACCTAGTCATGGTCATAGCATGGATTTAGCAGTGTTGGTTCTTCAGCAAGTGTTTCATGAGAAAGCTGTATTAATAATAAGCAAAAAGAAAACTTGTGAGAGACTTTGCACCAATTATTCACAGAACTGAATAACAGTAAAAGCAACTTTTTTCTTCATACAAACAGATGTTGGTGTAATACAGCTGCCAGTAGTCTCTCTCCGAATGCTTTGGATGTGCGTGTGTGTCTCTGTGTGCGTGACTGTGTTTGTGTGTCTAAATGCATGAACAGTTTTCTCTAACTTTCATTCAGTGTATTGCTAAACCACAACTCCGTTCACTTCAGTATATGTGTTTAGTAACTTCCAAAGAAAAGAAAATCATGGCATTGCGCACATTACCAGCTTGAAGTGACTAAAATCCAAAATTTTCACGCTAAAGTGACACCAATCTTTTTAGGACTGTCTGAGCAAACCAATATTTGGTTATAAAACTATATCTACAAGCCACATTGTTCAATTCAGATTTTTTGGGATTTGCATGGCACACGATTCTCCACTAAAATAGCACACATGGACACATTGATACGTCTTTGCTTGCATCATCTGGGTTAAAACACATCATATTTGTGTGAGCACTCATTCATTTCAAGCAGTGGCTGCTATTTTACCAAAAATATGCTTGGGATTTTGCTCAGTAGGACGACAAGCTGTTAGTTGGTTGTGTTTGTTGAGATCTGAAAGAATGAAGAAAGCCAGCTGTGCACTGCCGATGCTAACAGATAATGTCAGATCCCTACGCATGCGCAGAGGCAAAAAGTTGAATGAATTCCGATCTGCCCATTTCCTTTCAAGTCGCATGACTGTGTATCAGATATATATCTGGTCTAGGACCACATACCAAAGTGACTTAGATCTGATATGAAAAACATCAGATTTATGCATTCATTCAGACCTTAAAAATCAGATTTGTGTTATTATTTACATTAAGGTAAAAAAAATCTGATTTGAGTGACTTGCTGGTGATGTGCTTATATATCCAATACATGGTCATGCGACTTGAATGAGAATGGTCAGATCAAAATTCATGAGACGTTTTTTTGCCTCTGTGCATGTGTAGGGAGCTCGCTGACATCAGTCAGCACCGACAGCTTGGGGATTTCACAGGAGAGGACCTCATCAAATACAGCGGACTAACTGCTTGCCATCCTCTAGAGCAAAATCCCAAGGATATTTTTGCTAAAAGCATATCCTTTATTTGAAATAAATGAGTGGTCACACAAATGTGACACGTTTTAACCCAGATTGGTAAGAAAATCCACTTCAGAGGACAGACGCGTCCACGTTAGAGTCAGATAAAAGTCACTTTTATACAGTATATAAATGTGAACTGTCATGACATGCAGATCCGATCTGACCAAATAATCTAAACTGAGAAATGTGGCTTGTAATGTGAATGCAGCCTATGTGAGTTTTGATGACATATAAATGTTATACCAGAGTGGCTAATAGAGAATATTCTATATCATGTCCATCATTTACTATAATGTTTCTGTGCATAAGTTTGCACACACCTTCTAACCTTCCAATATTGGTATTGTGAATTATTTTTAACAGTCTGGAACAATACTCAAGATTTCAGAACTATAAACTAACACATACTGTATGGAGTTATGTAATTAAGTAACAACAATAACAACAGTCAGTTGTTATTTTAAGACCGGAAGGTCAGCTCTTCTGGAATAGTTCTTGCAAGAAAAGTATTCTGTTTAATATCAACTGTTCAAAGGAGATTATTGGATTTTTTTTGATGTCTTCAGTATTGTTCAATGTAGAAAGAAATGAAAATCAGTCAAGTCCATGAAATTTAAAGGTGCGTCCAAACCCTTTAACAGGAACTATATGTAAATTGCTAGAAAAAAGAACTTAAGAAGTATTATATTCTGCCTAGTACATGCAAAAGTAAAGGCTTGGCTAAAGGCACATTAGCTGTCAGTCTGCAATTGTGGTTTATACAGTAACAGAAACTAAGGTTTTTATGTCACATGGTGGACATATGATCTATGTTTGCAATATTGTTTGACAGATTTTTGTCATTGATTGTCTGAAATGGTGATGACCGGAGTAAGCTTTATATTCCTTTACTATATGTACTACTAATGTTCACACGTAGGAATTCATGGCTATTACTAGACACATACAATGTATGGTAATAACGAGAAGTTATGACCATACAAAAGTGTGAGGAATTAGCTGTGATGAGAGCATTTTTCTCTCTACATCAGTCATCATGAGTCATAAAGTGATGATTCTCACTGTTTTTAGTTTAGTTTTGTTTTCTGAATCAGTGTTTTCTGGCGAACCACCAGAGATGCAGCCCTGTTGTCAATGCTCATTCTATTACAGCGCTTCTGATCCGTAATATTCACACATCACTCCGACATTGATCTAGTGTGTCAGGCACTCCAAGCTCTGGCAATTTCTCGCACTTCTTTATTCCTGTAAGCTCAAAGGCGAAGTGATTTGGCTACCAGAGAATAATATGCCCTCTTCCTGCTCGAATCCTTTTTGTCGATGTCATCAGACTATTTGGTTTCTGAAAGATAAGGAAGTGTCTTTTTTTTTTTTTCCTTGACTTTCTGCCTGATTCACATTGCTGAAGGACAGGATGAGGTCGGTTGAAAGGATCTGCAAGAGTGTGGCACACAAAAGAACCGATCTGTACTCCCAGAAGGGATCAGTTTCTCCTGACAGCTGTCTTTCTGGGCAGGTCCAGTGTTGCCCGCACAGGGAAAATGAATAGGGAGCTGACCAAATCGAAAGAAAACTCATCGATTACTGCAAACGGATTCCTCTCCACTTATGACAGCAGAGATTTCCTCTGTAAACAAACTGCAATCTGACCCTTACACATTTCACCACAAACTCTCTGCTGTGCTTTTAGTGTAAAAAAAAAAAAAGATACCATAGTAAAGATAACGTCAATGAAGTGTCCACATTTGTGTGTACTTGCGCATCGGATAACCTTTTCCTTTGAATGCTGTACACGGAGGGGACAATCACAAAATTCTTGGTATCAAAGTTGTTAATCATTTTTCACATCAGCCAAAAAAGCGGGTGGATGTAAATATAATTTTGCTTTCTATTTATTTATTTTATAACTTAAAGAACACTTAAAGCTAGAAACGTTTGCTTATCATTAAATGCAATGTTTAATTCTGTATTAAGATCCATGTACCTATTCACATCAAGTAACAAATACTCTCAACTCCTGGAGAGATATCCATCGTTTCTCTGGTAGTTTCTTATAGGGCCAAATTGCCAGCTCGACACCTAATCGTATCTGACCAACTGAGGGTGAAGGACCTTACTCAAATGTCCAACAGTAGCAGCCCAACGACCCTGAAACCTCCTATGGGCAGATTGTCACTTTAACCACGGGACTAACCCCAGCAGCCACTCCAATATTTAAATACATTTTTTTAAACAAAATCTTTAATATACAATTGTTAAATGCATGATGATATGAGGCAGAATTATTCATTTTTAAATAAAAAAATTATAATTCAGATCTTTTTTTATCCAGGAAATAAAAGAAATTGTGAAACAAAATTTGTTCCTATATATTTCGGCTGCAGAATAAGGTCTAGTACTGATATTATTTTCCTGGCTTCAACTGTTCATTGGATTTGATGATGCAATCTGGCAACCCTGACAAGCAAAAGACACCCACCAAAGAATGAAAAGGATTTTGAAAAAGCAAATATACAATTAGTGCACACATGAGAGAATTTCAGCAAGTGAAAATATAATTTGTCCATGTGCAAAAAAACTCATTTTAACTAAGGAAAGTAGTTTAAATATATTGCCATACAGTGGTAGTAAAATTTTACTTTGTACCATGATGGTTGAGGATGGATATTAATCTGCAGTTAACATGCATGCCTCCCCATGACTGAGCGATTTGTAAGGATCACAGATCAACTACGATCCGTCAGCATAACTCTAAAGCAACTGCAAAGCTCTAAAGCAACTCGTATCTCTAATTACTGTGTGGTATCATGAACACCACGCATGTGCATTCCTGCTTACTCCCCTTTATCGCGTTTGTTAGCTAGACATTGTAAAGTGTATGAACTACTGTTAACCTCAACATTTTTTTTTATAATAAACAAATCGTACACCGACTTAAAAAAAAAAAAAAAAGTCTCTTAAGTTACTTAAAGTATATTGTAGAGGAATTCTGAGTTTAGGTGGGTAACTGGAAATGCCACAACAGACTAAGCTTTGGATCATGTATGATGATGACTGTTGATCATATAGACCTGTGTTGACCAGTGATGACTCTCAGTATATCCTCAGGCCCACATTACGTGAAGTGCCTCGAACACATTTGCAGAATCTCAAAAATGTAGAACTTTTGTCAAAGTTTGTTCGCCATCACTTCATAAACCTGTCCTGCACCCCTGCTTGTTACTGATTGGCTGACAGGTGTGCATAATTCATTATACAGTATTAAGGAAGATCTTGAACTGTAGCAATGATTACAATAATAATTTATAGTCGATGCTACCATACGTATTATTTAAGACTTTGCTAATACATTTGCTATTGCATCAATAAGCTAAAACACTAATTAATTAAACAATCCTGTAAATGGATTGAACAAGAGGAAATTTTCAAATGCTGGACGATGACGATTTGATATATTTGACAAAAGATCGTTTCCACAAAGCACAATAAGCATAACAGAATTTTGTGTCAAAGGCTCGTATCAACATGCACATGTATACTAATATTCACCAGTGTTAATACAGATCTTTCCTGAATGTACACTTATGCTCCATTAGTAAAGACTGCTGTGCTAGCATCTCCACCAGCTCTAAGTGGATTGTCATCTCCTTAGATGAATAATGCATGCTAGTGAATCTGCAGTCTTCTCACAGTCACATGGGACCCGGTGGCCTTCTGTGTATAAATCAAATCACTGGATTACATTAATAGTGATTGATTATCTATAGAGCTAATTTATTAGTCTCTGTCATTTCACAAATGGATGCTTTCTCACTTTCATTGCATCATTGCTCGGTGTGGGTTGCACAAGAGACAGGACTAACAAATTGAATCTTTTTTCTGCCACTTGCTAGCCAGATACACAAAGCTGTTACTTCTCTAAGCTGCGAAAAGAGATTTTTGATGTAAACATTTGGCTTTACAGGTTTAACAAAGCTTTGGGTCTTGGGTTTCTTAAGTACAACATTCCATTTAACAGTGTGTTGCTCACTTTCAACACCCGATCCGTTTTACACACTTATCTCTTTTCAGTGTTAAACTCTCTCCCTCCCTGTGTGTCTTTTAGTGCTATATATAGTGTACCACGCTTATGAAGAATGAAGTTGTGCGTCTGTGTGTGTGTGTGTGTGTGTGTGTGGCAATAGTTCTGTCTACACATTGCCCTAAGCATGGGGTTCACTTTGTCCTCGATAATTTCACAGGGGTCAGACTAACTATAGATCCATTATACTGTGGCGCAAAAAACTTTTTTTGGGGGGCGCAAACAAAATTAAACTTTTAATAATCGCCTGTAAATAGCCATAAGAGTATAAGCTCGGCCGCGATTACTTGACTGCTGTTTAATTAGAAGATCAGGTCGATCTGGTCCAAAAACTTTCTTCATCCGATCGCCTTGCGAAGGGATATTTTAGCAAAGAAATTAAAAAATTTTCTCTCATATTTATTCAATACATTAACTAACAATCTGCTGACCGTTAATAAGACTCATTGAGAATGGTCCAATCACATGAGCCCAAAT
>JAQMYJ010000036.1:10301477-10336780 GCA_030014305.1 Clarias laeviceps | reverse complement strand
CCTTAATTAGAAAAATCTTGAGAACTTCGGAAAGCTTTGATAATACAAATCCAAAACATTGTTGCAGTAATGTTACTCTCCATTTCATTTTTGTAGATTAAAAGTTTATTAGATTAGATAAAAAAATTAAAAGCACAAATCATCAGGTCTCATGTTCACATGCCCATTGGCCCATTGTAGGAGCTTTCAGTGGTAGGCAGGAGTCAGCATGGGCACTCTGACTGGTCTACGGCTATACAGCTCCATTATATATATATTTTTTGTATATATATATATATATATATATATATATACATACCGTTATATATCCCACCAACTGACAGGCATCACTTTCCTACACCTGTCAGTGATTTTAATGTTATGGCTGATGTGCTTACGCCTTCCGGTAAGACTTTCTCAACATACAGTACCTCTGTGTTTTTCTGATGAGCCAGAAGCACTTGTCATCCTGTATCTTTGCCACTACTGCTGATTGCTGCTTCTCTATGATAAATACACAGACGCGTGAGAGATGCGAGCACTGAGCGTAGCCGACATGCTGACATTATACAAGAGTGACACTATCATAACTACATCAAGGAAATGGATCGAGGGTGCAGAATCAGTGATGAAACGTAAGGCGACTGAAAATAAATTAGGGTGTAACTCGTTATTAGCAACACATGCAGTACCAACTGCCGAGCAGCTTCCTATGTAGGCAGCGGTTATGGGCAATGCTCATGAGATAAGCGCTGTCCAATCATAAGGCGGCTGCCCACTGAGGCACCTTATGTTGGGCGAAATTTAGGCAGCAGGACGTATATATTTTTGGTGTAGGCGATCTCATCACACTGTGAGCCAAACCAGGGCTCTAGAATATTCTGATGAACCCACTGAACCAAACCGCTGATCTGACTAAGAGGTTTCTTTACAATTTCCTCCCTTTTTTGTTGTAGATATCTATTTTAATACTATGATTTACCGTTTTGCTTAAGAGAGACTTATCAAAAAGTCATTTTCTGATTATGATTAAGGATCACTTGACATATCCTCAGAGTGTCTTGCCTGAGTATTTACCCTCTTGCATTTTTACACATTGTATAGTTACATCCTGGGATTTTTACAAATAGGTTTACACAATACTGTATATCTACAGTAATAATTTAAGCTGCATAGGTATAAGCAGCTTACATTATCAACTGAAGGAAGTGAAGACAAGAACATCCTGAAATAAATTCAAGAAAGAAAAAAGAAATTGGTGCTCTTGCCTTTCTTATTTTTATTTCCTCCCCTCATACACAGCATGTTACACAGAACTGGTTTGTTTCCCAGTGGTCCACCATGACCCACAACGCTTCTGTCCTCGGACTGTCCCTTTGAGAATACTAATTTATGATCCTCTACAGTACCAGTCAATCAATTTTGGACAAACCTTCTCCACAATTCAATGTTGTTTGTTTAGTGATTTATTTTTTACATTCTAGTACAGTACTGAAGACTTCAAAACTAGGACACATACAGAATTAGAATTTAATTGTTCTAATTTTAAGACACGAAAAGGCAACTGTTCTGGAATAGCTCTTGCGAGAAGATTATTGTCAAGTGCATTTGCAAAACCCTTCAAGCACCATGAAACAAAATGAGCACCATGGTTCTCATGAAGACCATCCCAGGAAAGCAAGACCAAAACTTACCTCTGTTGCAAAGGAGAAGTTCATTTAGAGTCACCAGCCTCAGAAATCACCAATTAACAGGCACCTCGGTTTAGAGCCGTTATGAATGCATCTCAATATCAACTGCTCAAAAGAGATTATTGGATATTTTGGACGCCTTCAGCATTGTTTTACAGTGGAGAAAGAAATAAAAATCAGGAAAGAATATGGAATTAGAAGATCTGTCCAAACTTTTGACTGGTACATCCCTACTGGGCAGGAATCTCCTACCTACTAATTATGTTTGGGCTCACCAAGTGTTCACAGCAGAAACCTTATCAATAGAACAATAACACTATCTTACCAAGACCAGAAACATTCACACGTCAACTTTGGTAACAATCAGCATTCAAAAGGCTTTTTTCATGCATGCACAAAAAAAGTCCCACTCTTCCAAGGCTGTTATCAAAGCTTATGTGCAGCCATTATTACCCATCATTTTTACATAAGGCCTTAAAAAATAAATAAGACGAAGTAGATGTGAGTCAAGATGACTCTATTCAAAAGCATTTCAAAAGGATGTTCTGAAGCATCAGCTGAGATCAACTCAGTTGCTATGCCACCTTTGGAGAAGCTGACTATATTTAGATGGCCATTATTATGAGGCTTTTCACACACAAACGCAAAGATAGGTGGAAGAAGTGTAACCATGACCTGTCTAATGTGTATTTCAGTCATGTTTATATGATGCTCATCAACAGTTACAAAAGCGCACACACACTTTTAGTAGCTATCTTTTATAGAGATAATCATTGACACTATTGTACATAATAGAGGCAGAGGTGGCTCAGAGGGGTTAAAGCTCTAGGCTAGAGATATATACATAATACTGGCCCCAGATGCTCAGTTCCGTTGAACAAATTCACTCTCAGACAGCAGGGTGGTGCAGGGGGTATAGCCTCAGTGCCTGACAGTTCCAGGGTTTGAGGCTGCACTACAGATGTAGAGATATGCACGGGTTTGTGTGGATTTCCAGATGTGGATGTAATCATGATAAGCTCCATATTTACACCATAACCAGGATCAAGCAAATACCGAAGATGAATAAAATTGTCCAGTGAGGCCTGTACTGACATTTCCAACAACATTGAGCTGCATAGATCGAGCGTTTGTGTTAATCGTTGCCTATTGAGGCCCTGCAGAAAGAGTAGTAAGTTCTGTAGATCCCGTCCAGTGATTCTTAACTGATTAACTGAAAGTGAGACTAAGGCAGAGACTATTCTGATTCTGCAGTAAAGCTGCTCCCTCTCTCTCTCTCCCACTCTCTCTCTTTTCAGTCAATGAGGAATGTGACACAGTGACCGAGCTATCACGTGGTGTTCAGCTTCTCCTCTTTTGAAGATGTGTAGCCTGACAATCAGTAGCTGGGTCACCATCAATTGCTAATCATAGGATTTACACCTCACACACTGATGCTCATACATGTATGTGTGTTTGTGACACAGACAGGGTTGATCACAAGCAAGAAGGAAGCAGTGACACTGTAACATGGAAGGCAGAGGATGAAGGCCTCAGCGCATGTGTGTCCAAAGAGCTTCCTCTCTCTCTCTCTCTCTCTCTCTCTCTCACACACACAAACACAGATACACACACACACACACACACACACATGGCCACGCACAGTCCCTTTAATTATGACTCTTTCACTGCACACTGCATCATCTCATACTCAGGACAAACAGCCGGGAGGAGGGTGGGGAGCAACCTGGATGCAGCGCATGCATAATCTAATCCATTCCTCTCCCATGGTAATAATAAAATGAGACTTCTCATAAACATGCCAGAAAAAAAGACTGACCTTCAGGATTTATCATCTGCAATGCAGCTTGTTACTTTTATCTGTCTGGCACCATTCGCAAAGAATCAAACTGGAGTTATGTGTGACTGCAGCTGATTCTGTCTTTGATGCATGCGGTGTTTACAGCGTATCAGCACGTGAGAGAATGGAAAGTGTTTGGTCTCACATTTCAGCAGAAATCAGAAGATCCTCTGTGGTCAACTACATTTAGTGGCGGTTCGCTCCTCGGCTCATACGCCGAGACGCACGATTAAAAGCACTAACCCGCGAGTCTTTTTCACACCTTTTCCAATGGCGTAGACTCATCCTCGGCCCATTTTGAGGTCTCAATGTGCTGTTCAGTACTTTGTATAAAAGCTATTTAAAGTACAGTTTGTAAGGGAAAAGGTGACTAATTAAAGAAAACATCTGGGTGGGTTTTGTTAATACAATTGCTGGTAATAAAAAGAAAAGAAATCGATCAAAACAGCGGTTACTGTCCCACACTTACCCAGTGCTTTACGGTTTTTGATTGCAGTGTGCACTTGCTTCTCTACAATCTTTAGAAAACCAGAGTGGTCCATTACGCGATCTTTAACATCAACACTCTCGCCTGACTTTCACGATTGGATCGGCTTTGCCAGCTCTTGACCATTTCAGGCACTTTCGAAAGGCCCACCTCTTACACAGCACCAATAGGAGCTGCCTTACTGCCAGATAATGATGGCCTCCCAGAAATGTCAAGGGCCTAACCACATATTCTGTTGTTGCATCAGGCTGAGACAAACTATCAGACTTTTGAGTTGCAGCTACAGGCACAAAATGTCATGTGGTAAAACAGGGCTACGGGAAAAAAATGAAGTATTTACTGTATAGTATAAAAAAGAAGCAAGTGATGCAAAAGGTGTTGCCATATGCTGTTGGTAATTTTTCGATTTCAACTTGAAGGATGTTCATACACTTTCCTTTGTCAATTTAATATAATAATAATAATAATAATAATAATAATAAGAGCACTGACATAGACCTTGGGTCATTTATCTATGAAGATAATTCCTTTGTCCATCCCCTATTCTATGTCTCTTTCTCAGTCACTGTTATTTTCCAAACCACACGATGCACAGATATACAATTACAACAAGCGTCTGAAACGTAAACAGCAATAGAAGTCTGAAATAAAAGCAATTAAGCGTAAACCTACACTTAAGCACTGCTGTGGCAATTATGCACAGTGCTATCATTACCAACAGAACTAAAGAAAGAAAAAAAATCTGCTATTAAACATGTTCGAAATGCACGAAGATAGATATGCAACCTCATTAGAGGAGTCATTTTATATATATAAAAAAGAATTGTTAAAAAAAAAAAAAAACAACAGAAACTTCACAAACGTCAGCATAAAATGTTGACAAAGTCATATATGTGTCCAGGTAAAGAGAAAAAAAAAAGTACTAGCCGTGCCATATCGGGATGCATGACTAGGAAACTCGGGGAGTAACACGTTGCTTTCTTTAAACAGAAATGACTGGAGTTTGTCCATTGGTTCGAAAGCTGCAAAAAAGGCAAACAGGGAGAGAGGGGGACGACGTTACGATACTGCCTGCTGCACTGCACCAAAAATTTACACAGCATACCGCACAAGCTCGTACAGCAGCTCAGATAGATCAGCAGACTGCCGGCGTGTGTGTGTGTGTGTGTGTGTGTGTATGTGTGTGAGAGAGAGAGAGAGAGAGGCAAGCTGCAAGACAAACCCTCACTTTCACTGGTTTATTTATGCTGCTTACAAAGCAAACAGAACTCACTACAGTGTGCCAGGCTGCTAACTCAACCTCCGACATCAGCGACAGGCTAGAGCTCATAAAATACCAAACAACATTCACATTAGGCAGTTATCAGTCCAAACACAAGCTGACTCCATAAAGCTGTCTGTAGTAGCAAGCTGGACAGGAGCTCATGATAATGAGCGAAATAAAAAAGTGCACGAGTATGAGGCAACAATGTGTTGAACGTGATAAAGATCAAATCTCTTTGAAATTTCATACATCTACAACTTCCGGAGCGATCAACAGGCTTTACGTATCAAATTTCACAAGACAAGCAGAAAGAGCAGATCGTGCTTTGTGTATTTGAAATGTATTTATTAAAATGATCTCTGCACAGAATTTTCTGCTGAATTCACAATTCTGACTGACCAGAAGGTGTTGATTTATTTTCTACAACAACAACACTGACAATAACAGTCACTAAAGTTCGTATTAATATTTAGTTCAGACTTTGTTCATCGCATATACATTGTACACTGAAACTCTTTATTCTTTGCATATCCCATTTTTATTTTTTTTTGGTTAGTAGGCTGGTGTGAGGGCACTGGTGGCTCAGTGGTAGTTGTTTCGCCTACCATGCGAAAGGCCCGGGTTCGATTCCCAGCCAGTGCCCAAACCCCAGTTGTTGGATGCCCAAGCCTGGATAAAATGGGATGGTTGCACCAGGAAGGGCATCGAGAGTAAAACCTGTGCCAAGCTTGTATGTGCAGACCGGATGGTCTGCTGTGGCCACACCTTACTGGGAGCAGCCGAAAAAAGACCAACAACAACAAAGCTTCCTGGAGCAATCAGGATTAAGGACCTTGCTCAAAGGCCCAACCCCAGCAACCTGGTGGAGGTTTCTCGCCTACGTACCATACAGAAGGCTTGGGTTCGATTCCAAGCCAATGCCCAAACCCCAGCCACCAGCCACTGGATGCAGTGTCTCAAGTCCGGATAATTGCGTCAGGAAGGGTGTAAAACCTGTGCCAAGTTGTCAGTTGGTCAGCTGTGGCGACCCTTCAACGGGAGCAGCCAAAAGCCTAACAACAGGCAGACGCTCAACAGAAATCATGTTTACTTTCTTTATATGGTGAAGTTTTCTGTAAGGAGACTTAGTTTACTGTATCAGTTCGGATGGAGTCTCCAGAATTAGCAGCGTTAGTTAGAGTTTTCCAGATAGATACTTTCTAGTGATAACTTATCAAGCTGCATTTTTGTCTTACTAATTTCAAGGGAGAGGGAAAAAAAACAGGCAGGTAAGAGAACAGCAATTTATAAGAGTTGCTATAACTTATAGTGATAAGAGCCTATTCCATGGGCACTAGGCATTGTACAGGGTGCCAATCCATCTCAGGGCACAAGCACACACACGCTCACACACTCCAGACAATTTT
This sequence comes from Clarias laeviceps, assembly GCA_030014305.1. Taxonomy (NCBI): domain Eukaryota; kingdom Metazoa; phylum Chordata; class Actinopteri; order Siluriformes; family Clariidae; genus Clarias; species Clarias laeviceps. The sequence goes on along the minus strand of JAQMYJ010000036.1, from coordinate 10,330,113 downwards.
GAAACGCCAACTAGCCTCATCTGCGTGTGTTTGGAGTGTGGGAGGAACCTGGAGTACCTGGAGGCAGAACTCGAAACCTCGACTCTGGAGGTGCGAGGCCACAGTGCTAAACACTAGGCCACCATGCCGCCTAGTACATGCCATTTGTTAATTAATAAACATGTACGTTAAAAGCTGTGTTACATGAAGGAATGTGAGGAATGAACCCATTTAGAATGTTCAGGTTTTTTTTGTAAACTAATCTACTGGGTGGAAATGGCCAGGAAAACACCCCATTGCTGATTATTTTCCTATAACAGGGATAATATTTCCCCATTACATTTTATTTCTTACATATTAAATAACCGGCAAAGTGAAAAGCTGAGTTTGTCTTCAATCCTGACATGGTGCCAGTGCAATATGTGACTGCATTACAGTAAAAAAAAATTACATATGTGCACCATGAATCATATTTAGTCTTAGCCTTAAAACAGGCTCCCCAAACCTGTTGTGGTGGACCATAATCTCCTGGACAGAATTCGGTGTAAATGAAGAGGAATACCACACATCCAGTCCAGCATGAAAACGTGCCTGTGAACGCAAAGCCTGAAGTACTGTATCTATGATCTACAATTAGTGTACTGTGATTGACTCTCCACAAATGTTACCTTAGCCCCTGACCTACAGGGAGTAATTTTCCTTTCAAACAAAGCATCTGTGTTAGTGTGATAACCAACATTAAGCACAGTTTCACCACTCAACAGCTCTCTGCAACATGGAGTATTTCCATGAAGTAAATATACAGATATTTATAACGTGAGCCTGGTGCCTAGAACAAACAGTAGGCAGAACAAAGCGACTGGGTCTACTCCAAGATCCACACGCACACCGTCTGTGTCAAGAGAGGAAAGGCTCGTGGTTAGGAATCGCCAGCACATTGCCGTGGGGCAGGAGCAGGGAGCAGACTCGACTAGTTGACTACATAAAGGGAAATCATGCAGGTTGGCAAGGAGCAGGAAACACAGGAAGCGTGTCTGATGGATAAAAGGAATGGGCTCGTACCCAGCAGTTAATAGATCTTCACAGGGTGCAGCAAGCACCCCGACACAAATCAACAGGGGTTAAACAAAGGCAACATCGGTTATGAATGCATTAATGAATCTGAAAGAACAGAAATTAATTTGACAAGACAAGTGAGTGCATTAGTAAGATTGTTGCAGACCTTACTGCCCAGTTCTTACTCAGGTAATATGATTAAACTTTATTTTACCTTACAGAGGTACATTCTGACTCATGTAAATTATTGCACAAACAGTATTGGTACTGGACAGAAAATGTCTTCTAACCAAATACAAATAATGTCAATGTCACGTGGTCTTATGAGTCCAGATTGTCTCTATTCTAGAATGATGGGCATGTCGGTATAAAACGGGAAGAGCATGATGAAACGATGCAACCATCATTCATAGTGGCCCCTGTACAAGCCTCCTGAGGCAGCGTTATGATCTCGGTTTGCTTCAGTGGGTCAGGTCTCAGCTCTGCAACGACATGTGGCTATAAAATGAAGTCGGCTGATGACCAGAATGTACTGAGTGACCAAGTTATCAAATCTATGCAGTTGGCACAGAATGAGGGATCCACCTATCTTTTCATAGTAGTAGTTACTGAGTAATATAATAAAGAACATGTGACAATTTTAGATTAATAACTCAACACTTAATATTCAGTGTGAAAACAGCACTGAATTGTCATTCAAAAGCTGCAGTACCTTCTATTTATTACCAAAGCTTTTGAAAGTAGTACATTTTCAAATAGCAAGGGTCATAAATATGAAGGTTTGATGTTTTTTGGCTGTGAGTGCACATTCGTTGCTCTTCTTTCAAAAAAAAAGAAAAATGTCTTCAGATAATTTCAGGCAATTCTTTAAATAAAGTTATTTCCCACTATAAAGTAGCGTTTTCAGTAGGAAAGAAGGGAACGACTAAAAAGTCCTGGGCATGAGCAAAGGTCAACCATCACGAAAATCAACACCAAGAGCCCGAATGAATCCATCATTCATCATTAGTCCTGATTTCTATGTATACCTGGAAGGACGCAAATTTAATTTCACTGAAAAGCCATCAGCACACATTAATCAGCGTCAGCATACAGTAGGACAAGTGTAAGACAGTGATATCCATGCAGAAATCAGAGTGCTTTATGGCACCAGGAAATTATTCAGCATGAGGTGAACCTGTGGAATGATGTTGAAATAGATATTCTTTCATGCAGATGAAAACTTAAGCTGCAGTCCCCCGTAACAGAAAAAGGAGAATGATGGGATTTCCGGGTGATGCATTGAGACCGTGTGAAACATTCGGCTTCAAGCCATGAAATCCGTCTGTTCTGCATTCTGTCTCTGTCTCTTCTATAAGAAAAAAAGTATTAGATTTGCATCATCATAGTATTAGATCCGCATCATCAATCATATTTCTTTCAACTTTGCTGTGTATGCTATGTAAGGTATAACATAATGAACGATACTGTTATAGGAGGAAACAAATCACAAGGTGCTGATGTGGTGCATATCAGCATCAGCATGTTAATGCTCAGAATTGCAGGTGAGGTGTGAGTAAGATGGAAAATACCTAAATATGACCTTTTAACCTTTATGAAATTTTGTGTTTATTAGTGGACAAAAATACAACAAAATAGCAGCCTTGTTTTGCCTTGATAAAACCAGATGTTCACTCTTTAACATCTAATAAAAAACCTAATAGAGAAAATAGTATCAAAATAAAACTAGTATTTCCATTAATAACAAAACTTTTTTTAACAGACCCCAATATAGGCATCTTCTAAACGGTTAAGTTTTGGCTTCATGGTACAATTAATTTAGCTATATAATTACAGATAGCAAAAATAAATAAATAAAATAAATAAATAAAATAAAATAAAATAAAATAAAATGTTAACTTTTGTTGTGATGTGGTGCAACACCAATATTTTGGCCATTATATCCATTTATTCCTTGTGATATGATGTACAGTATGCAACAAAGCAATTAAAATCCAATGATTTGTAAAATACAAGAATACAATTGTTTTTGTATAGCACATCTCAACCCAGTGGTAGAGATGGCTTAATCTGGTTAAGTTTAACACACTTTTCAAAATTATTTAGTGACTGAAAATATGTTCAACCAAACATTTTAGCTTTTTTTAAGGGTCTAAAAGATCCTTGCTTTTTTTCATAAGAAATGGAAACTGTTCATTAATGTAAGGTTAAAATTTTTTCTTATGGAGACAAAGCTGTTTAGTCCTAATCCTGTGACTTCTCATCACAGTGTGTGTGTATGGAAATGCTCTTACCTTCACTATTAAACATAGCTTTGTTTTTTACTGTTGATTTTTTTACCCTGCAACTTCACCAAGTGTTTAAATAATCTCCAATCATGATTTTCTTCTTCCACAAAGTTGACGGTTCAGCACTATCCTTCCATGTGTTGAAGGGTTCTTCCCTGAAAAGAACCCAGTTCTAGTAATTTCAAATATCTTTAGTGGTTTTCTTTGCTTGATGCAGGCACCAAAAGTTTGACCCTTCTGGACTGGTGACATTTTTTAATCCGATTTACGTAATTCTCTCACTAGTCTCTATATCTTCCTCTCTTTTGAAGTTATTAAGGCATACTACTGTATGTAATGTTACCAATGTGACCAACAGCACTGTGGTATATTATAATTAATCACATGGCATGCCTTCATTATAGATATGAATCTGGAACTCGTGGCATGATGGGAGATTAGGTTTATTAACAGACTTCACAATAAATGTGATAGTAGTTATAATAGCTGGACCATTCAGGAGTGATGCAGCCTTGTTCTCATTAAAGTCTTTTATTACATCACTGAAACTTGTACCCTGAGAAATAGAAACAGCTCTTGGAAATAACTCTGTCACAATAACACTGACCGCTGCATTATGAGGTGACCTTCCAAATGACAGTCATGGAAAGAGTATTCACAGCAGGGTTTGCTGGTGGTATTTTACTGTAGCTTTTAGTCTATTACTAAGGGCTGATTTTGTTTTGTTAGCTGTTCATTTTCATATAATTCACAAACTACAGGTTTCCTCAGTCTGCAATTATGTTTTAAGAATTCACTATTTAAAACAATTATATTGAAAAATATAAACTTTTCCTGTTCATACATTAATTGATTGACTGTTTCATAGTTTTGGATTTCTATCCCTTATAAAACTTAAATCATAATTTAACTCCTAATACACTGGTTTTAATCCTATTCTGAACAATCCTGTCCACTCCTACAGAAGCACTCACCATTTCAGTCTCCGTCTCTCATGTACCGGCAAACCCAGTTGGATCAATCTTTTAAAATATGAACAAATTAATGATCTAAATCACCATGATCCTAGTCAGTGTAAAGCACTATGATGTTGCAATATTGCATGAATAAATGAACAAGTGAAACCACCACACAAGCACTCAATACAACACAACACAGCACAACATGTACAACCCTCGTTACGTACAAAAATGCATTCCAAAGTTCAGCTAAGACTCATGAAGCTTCTACAGTCCCATTGTGCAAAATCGAGTTTGTATCTTTTGAAGTTATGCTGCATTTTGTAGAAATTTAACTTATTTCTATTAACTTTATTTTCATATAACCATACGGCTAGTGTGGCTTTTTCGTAAGGAATAAGGGTTGTGGAATTTGACCCCAATTACTACCGTACATTGTACGGTACTTGCATTCTGGGTGACAAACTTCACCTATGGACCTATTTTGTATATGTATATGCATCCTTAACCTTGTATATGCATCCTTACCTTGATTTAAAAAAAAAAAAAACTATCCCTTTAACAACTATTATTGATTCAACTACTATTTCGTTCACTGCATTATGTGTTATTATGCCTACTGATGTACAGTAGCAAATGTATTTTTAATCTGAGCCTTAAAATAAGCCGGATGCTTACAGTTCTCCTATAATTCCCTGCCTTCTCAGTTTAGCAGGAATCCTGAATCAATACAAAACAAGACAAATATTTTATCGAAGAATAAATCAAGCGGGTGGTGAAGTTCGACTGTTTTGCCTCTATTATTAATGCTATAAATTGGTGCATTCTTTGCATTAATGATCATGGTAACAAATCAGTACTTTGGAATATCAGCATTTCATGTGTTCATGGCTAATTGCTTGTTTGTAAACTGGTATGCGAGAATATCTGCAGCCCCACCGTCACTAGGGGAAACTGGGGAAATTATCCTGGGTCTGGCTGGGAGCCCAGGACATACGCTGACAAGTGTTAGATCAAAATACACACACTTGTCTTCTCCTAGGTATCTTCCTAGTTATTCATAATTATTCTTGTGTCAACAAATCAGTAAGTTACTTGACAAGCAATTATTCAGTTATTCAGTATGTTTATAGCTCACTTTATGTCCAAATAGAATGTCAGAATGGAAAGTTAGCTAGCAATGTTAGGTACAAACACCAGTAGTCAGGGTTTCATGTACATGTGCATGAATGGGAGAGGGGTTTAAGCAGTACACATATCATTGCAATGTTCTTGTGGTTCACGTTGTAATTGCTAGAACTTTTATTCCACCAGTAATGTCCACTTTGAGTCTGAGAAAAACTGTATAGTACAAAAAAGTACATGAAATCATTTAGTTGAATGTATTGTATTATAACGTATGCAGCACTTTCTTGTAAAAGATGACCCCGGATGATGTTAGCCGAATGATGCTAACCCTTAAAACCCAAGCGGCACATACGTGCCGGCAACATGTCATAGGTCAATGACGATTAAAAAATATACATACTGTATATAAATATGCTTATATGGAAGCCTTGCGGGTGTGTGTTAAGAGGGAGAACAAAAGTTATTGCTACTTTTATTAAGGGTAAATTTTACCACTACCGGAATATGGAAACATATTATTATTGTTTTTTGATCATAGAAATAAATAAAAGCAACAATAAAAGGACATGATCATGTGTATCTGTGCTATTTCTTTGCCTGTGTCACCCATTTTCTTTTTTCTTCTTTATTTTTTTGCTCAGTCATGTTTCTGGAATTGGTTAAAATGAATCATAATTCATTCATCATGTGCTGAAAAAAAGGATATGTCACTCTATACTGCACAAAAGTTATTAACAAAAAAATACAAATAAAACACTAAAACAAATAATGCCTAAAATGCTCTGAGTTTTAAGGGGTCTATATGTTACAGAAAATGTGAGTGTCCACAAAGACATCAGAAGACATTATTACAAGTGTATTTTAGCTCTTGCAATCTAACTACTGTACTCTAAAAACTCATCACACTAACATTTGCTGCATAACTGTAATAAGAATTATAACATCTTGCTTATGAATAAAACGATAAATAACTAGCTGTCTATACTGTAGCTAACGGCACCTGATCATGTTTAATCAGATCATGCTTTTAGCTATTGTATAAACAGTATATCCTTAAAGCTGGATTTGTCCATAACCATAACAAGAGAAAACAAATGACTATCATGCACAGATCAACATTCAACAAACAAATTAAATATTGCCAAGAATGCAAGTGTTCCATAATAAAAATCTCTAATCAAATGACTTATAATGATCTTTTATGCAAGTCATGCACTGCTTTCATCGCTCAACATTTTTGCTTCCTGAGACAATACACATTTTATGTCTTTTTACTCTACCATTAGTCAAATTGTCATGCTGCAGTAACATCACAGGAATGTGAACACAAACTGCCTTTAACAGCATACATGGAATCCATAACTACGCAAACATGACACATATGCATGGCACACCCAACAGGTCTTGTGTTGGAGATATCAGCCTTTAAAACTGACTTCTTGCAGAAGTTCAGGTACAGAAAGGGCACTCACTTTGTCCTGGGAGAAAGTATAATGCAGTTTCCTGGGGCAGCCATCCAAGAGCTCTCTCGCAGACTGCAGCAGAGCATCACACAGCCTATGGTTTGTCTTGATGTGTGGCTAATCCTCCCATATGGCTACCTTCCTGATTCTTCATTTGAATTACAATGTGTTTTATTTTAAACACTGTTGCAGGGCAGTATTTTCTAAAAAACTAATTATTTATAGTTGCAGGCAAATGGTCCTGTATGTTGGACTTCATGTATTTTGCTTCCGATTAAGTATCCACATAGATTTAAAGTGTGTTTAATCCTAGTGTTGCTTTCAATAGTTCTAATTGATTTTGGTACATAACACGTTCAACAGGGTCTAATCTTAAAATGCTAGGCCGGGGTTAAGGTGGGATTTGGCAGGTGGGTGGAACCCTAAACCCAGTGCAGCAGTGCAGTGAGGAAAATGACTCACCTCAAAATAACCCAGATATGCATGCAGAGTAACCCAGGCTTGTGGATTGTTAAAGTGCTTGTGGATTTTTGAGAAAAATTTTTTTTTATTTTTTTACTTGCACAACTTTTAATATTAATGTAATGCATTATACTATGTTCTGTTTTGTTGAGAGAGAGTATCTTGATGGTATGTGACTAAAGGAAAGACAAGCTCCATGCAGACATAAAAATAATAATTACTTATTAATATTAGTATAGCACTGTCGCCTTGCACCTCCAGGGCCTGGGTTTGATTCCCGGCCAGGCTCGATTCCCATCTCCGTGTGCATGGAGTTTGCATGTTCTCCCCATGCTTGGTTGGTTTCCTCCGGCTCCTCTGGTTTCCTCCCAAAGTCCAAAGACAGCCAGGTTAAGCTGTGAGTGAGTGTGTGTATGTGTGTGTGCCCTACAATGGATTGGCACCCTGTCCCGGGTGTACCCTGCCTTGTGCCCTAAGCCTCCTGGGATAGGCTCCAGGTCCCTGCGACCCTGACTACAGGATAAAGCGGTATAGATGATGAGTGAGTAACATTAGTATGAATGTTACAATAGTTAAAACAGTTATAACCATTTCCTTTATCATTAGTACGAATCAAAGATCATAGAGTGCATCACTTTAGAATCTTTATTCTGAACTGCCAATCAGTTGGTCTGTTTGTTTGTTTGTTTGTTTGTTTGTTTGTTTGTTTGTTGAAGGAGCCGTTCCACCCCATTCCAGCCCAATTTAACCACTGGGGTGGGGTCACAATTGACTGTTATTTGGGTAAATAATTATTTAATTGAAAGTGAATTGTCAGATTGTTGCAGAAATAGATATTTAAACTTGTTACCATTAAAAACTTGTATATGACTCACATACATGCACTGCAACCTCTTCCTGTACTTTGCAAAGTCTCTTTCTAAAATGTGTTTAGTCTGAGAGCTCACTTTTAAAGATTTTATTTTAACAAATAACAACATGTAGAATGTTGCCCGCTCAGTTAAGAGCGGGCAACATTCTACATGCAAACCCATGCATCTGTTCTGATCTCTGAATCATCATTATAGAATTTAAATTTTAGTTAATAATTCAATGTATCAAAGAAACCCTTGCAGATCCCTGCAACAGAGCTGTAGATTTATTAATTCATTCATTCATCTTCTATAATTCCTGCTTATCGTATACAGGGTCACAGAAAGCCTGGAGCCTATTCCAAGAAACTTCGGGCACGTAGGAAGCGTACACCCTAGACAGGGTGCAAATCCATTGCAGGTACACACTCACACACCCAAAAACATACTATGGACAATTTGCCTAATCTGCATGTCTTTGGACTGGGAGGAAACCAGAGCACCCTGAGGAAAGCCACCATACACAGAGAGAACATTCAAGCTACATTCAAACACAGACCCGAGGTCGGAATCGAACCCTCGACCCTGGAGGTGCGAGGCTACAGCGCTAACCACTATGCCACTACGATGCCCGTGATAGAAAAAAAGGTTGTGAGAAAAGGTCATGGCACAAACGAGGGCAATAATGATTAACACAGGACCGTACTGGACACAGTGCCTTGCTACCCTGAGATGTTTTAGTCACGTATTTAATCATTTTCAATAATATTTCACACAGCAATCTTAGCAGAGGGCATAAGCTAATGATATTATAGTTATCTCCTTTTGTTCACCAGTTCAACTACTGTCCAAGATCCATGCAGAGTTTGGCTCACAGTACCTCATTTTCTATGAATGGCTTGAGCTGTTCCAACATTACACTGTAATAACTCCCCCTGTAGCTGAATTATACAAGGCATGATTTGCAAAGTACAGGATTTGAGACATATTACCCTGGCAGCAGCTCTGACTCTTGCGTAAAAGTGGGAATTATGTATATAAAAAAACTCCCACATCAGCACTACTCAGTTATTAAAATGCCCGTGTTTCATATTTCACCGTTAAAAAAAGGTTTGAAAAAAGGTAGCACTTCTCAGCAGTACCTTAAACTTATATGAGTCAAATTAAATCACTTCATTCAGGTCAGAAAGGGTTTGATAATTAGCTAAGGAGCGACATTTAACCTACAGTAGGTACTATTGTCACAAAAAAACAATGTTGACTTGGTCATGAAAATGATAAACTAGACAATTTAATCTGCAGTAACACTTACATGATCTAAAAGCCTAAAATGTTGGGACAGTGAGCAGATGTACTTATCGAACAGCTGGCACATTTTTTTGCAATATTTGCATTCATCTTATTTTACAGTAATACCAAAAAATTTTATTGTATCAAACTATAAAGTTAAAGTAGTAATTATTGCAAGTCAAATATATACTGTATATATATCGTATTTATACTGTATATCTATCTATATCTATATATCTATCTCTATATAAACATTAGCGAAAATGACTAACCTTCATACGTCTAAAACCAATAATAAAAAGCTGATTTTTTTAAATAAATAGAAAGTTTTTTCAAAGTATCTGTGAAAGCTATATAATGCATCTACAAAACAAAACTACAGCGGTACACTACACGCCTACAAACATGGCCGCTGTGAACTACAACACCCAACATGAAAGAACAGTCATCATCATATTGACGACCCACACCTGAAAACCAGCTGCAAGCCACTAGAGTATATAAGACTTTCTCATCGCCACATTGCTGTGATGTAAATGCTCTGAGCCCTTGATGCCAAAGCTGTATTTTGTTAATCTGACATTGTGATTCTGTTTCTACTTTTCATGTACAGCATATGGGTCATTTTGCAAATGTGGTTCAAAAGCACCATGACCAGAAAAAGAAAAAAGGGAAAAGTGTCTGAAAACCTTATTAGCATTGTAAAATATAAGATGCGGTGTTTAAAAAAGTGTGACAAAAATGAATTCTCAACATTACTGGTTGATAGTTTTCAGGACGCATCTTGAGATAAGAATGGGTACAACAGAATTTTTTTCTGAAATTGAACACACACACAAATACAAACATACTACGCTTAATTAAAAATGGATTTGGTTCAGTTCAGAACTCCAGCCGTCAATCCAAGTCCACCATAACAGCCACAACAAGGCTTAATACTGACTGTGGGACCTCTATAATGTTCTATAAATAATTATATCACATGCAATTTTTTTCCACACTGGGTATCACCTGTTTGTACAAGTTAAAACCTAAGAGTGAATCAAAATTGTTATGAAATGAATTAAGAGTACTTATGATGAAGTAACAGTACCAGTATTACTCGAGAAGTATTAGATCTGGGTTCAGTTAACTAGAGGAAAAATCTTTCTGTTTTTCTGCTGTTTCTGTGTCTATGGAATTTGCATGTTCTCCTGCTTTGTGAACTGAAAAACCATTAACTTGTACTATTTATGTAGCATGACAATACTGTACATTGTACAAACAATGTACTGTACTTTGCTAAAGCTAAAAAATAAAAAAAAATTGAAAGGTATATAAAGTATTTATGACAGGACGCATATTTTACACACATTTATTTAGCTACGTTTCATATTTTATAATAAAGCTTTTGTTTTCCTGCACTTGTAACTGTCCCAGGTCAAAGGATGTGAGTTCTTGATGTTTAAAATACGCAGTAATGTACAGCATATGGGTCATTCTGCAAACGTGGTGCAAAAGCATCATGAGCAGAAAGGAAAAAAAAGTGTCTGAACACCTTGTCTGCCGTATTAAATACTAAATATGCCTGCGACTTTGTCCGTGCCACATAACTGACTCATCATTAGAACTGCACAATATGGACAAAATGTCATAATGTGATTTCTTTATGTTGCACTTACTATATGCCTCATTATATAATAAAAAATAATCATTGGCATGAGAAGATATTGGCCAAAGCGATTATGGCTGTTAGAACATGTAAAAGCCATAATTCATCAAAACCTACTAAGAAGTGCTCAACTGAAACATCAAGATTAATCAGGAATTTTATGTAAAGAATTACACTCTGAAGATGGAGAGATATGCCCACAATGCGTTACATGAGATAATTTAAAATTAGTTTAGTTAAGGTTTATTGAAGGATGTTTTTTCTCCTCTAAAACTGATGTTTATTAGGTCCAACATTTTTCATATAGCAACAACAAACTGACCAAATTATGACTTTAAACCACAAAACAATTACGTAACTTAAGATCTCCTGTCTCAAATGTGAACAATGGATATGAAACATCTTAATCTTTCAATGCTGACTTCAGCTGTGTCTCACACATGGCCAGCAGAAGGCTGCACAGAAGTGTACACTTTTACAGTCCCTTACTGCACTGACCCTTGAGTGCTTTTAGGGCTTGTAGTTTTAGCTGAGATCAGACTGGTGCAATTGTAATGTGTGCAACTTAATACACAAGGATATGATGCTTTTAGCAATTTCTGAAGATATATATTCATAATATATTTCATTTAATATGCATTGTCCCAATAGTAGTGAAAATAAAAATACATAGCTTATGATCTTAAACTGGTTACTGGCTATACTGTTAACGCCTAAAATATCAGGTCACTGTTGGTGATGCGCCCTTTCCTCTGTTCAATGGGTTGGGAGGGGTAACAGGATTTCCATAGCAACAAACGGTTACAGTCTGTAATTGTACACCTACAAAGAGAACCTGTATAGTAAGTGGATCCGATAAAACAGCTAAAACAGGGTAAATGATATGCAACTTATGCATATGCTACTAATATTAAACACAAATGGAACTTTGGGATATGTGGGCAGCCTAAGCCTTTGATGCAATATTAAAGACAAGGCACATGAGCACTTCTGGGCAACTGACAAAATGGACATTGCACACTCGCCTAACACAAAAACACAAAAGTGCTGGTTTAAAAAAAAATAAAAATCACCCAATAAAATGGAGATTGTGATAATTCAAGAAAATATTATTTCTTTTTTATGCTCTACTTAAAATCATCTAAGTTTTGTTTCCTCACGAATGAAAATACAAAAGCTACAAATGCACACTGAAAAGGCAGTCAGCTCTCCAATAGAACTATATTAACCCTGCTGTTCCCTGAAACAAGTCTCTGGCTCTCTGATGAGTCATAATCATGAGGTAGAGATCCAGATAATAGACGATAAGTGTATGTCGCATAGCATGCAGAGTCAAGGGTCACTCTAAAGGATTGACAGTTAATGTCAACGTCTCATTTAGTGATATGCCACAGAGACAGAAGTAGATGCTGTCTGAGAAATGAATCAGCTGCAAATCTGGCTCATTTCGCATCACTTGTTCAGGGGTTTTTAAGAGGAGCGATAAACCTTTTCTTAAAATTTGTAAGGAAACTGGAAGATGGAACAACATTGAGGCGCTCTTTTTTGACTATTGCAGAATCTCCCATCCACAGTGTGAAAGTATTATTAAGTGCTTTTCAGACTTGATGGCTGTTCAAGTGAAGACATGATGGAATTTCTCATGAATGAAGGTGCAAAACTGAATGACATTTACAGAAGATTTCAAGCACAGAACGGTGATGAGACTCTTAGCCACGGTAAAACATTTGAATGGTGCAAATTTTTTAAAGAAGGCCGTACGTCCATGAATGACAATCCTGGCAGAGGTGTCAATCTTTTGAAAATCGACTGATAACTTGTCGCCAAATTACAGGAACTATACACGCAATCATTCACAATCACCACTTGCACATTATGGGAACTCGGCTGGGAGTTATTTGACCATTCATATTATTGGGCCCTTCATGGAGTTCCTGGGAAGCCAGCGTCTCAGACGTAAAGCAGGTACAGTAGTCCTATCATGGCTCTGGCATAAAGAGAAAACTTTCTACCTTGATGGAATCCAAGCACTAGTGAAATGCTGTGATAAGTGCATTAGTATAGCAGGGGATTATATAAAGAAATATTTTTTACTCTCATACCTGTGTTTTGTTATTCTGCACAACCAAACGACTTGAATACCGCTTGTAGAAATAAAAGCTGCAAAGAGTTTGATTTTGATATATGATTTTCTAATTTTGGATTCATATGCATTCATAATAATACAATTATACAATAATATAATACAATTATACAATAATCCCGAAGCATGATACCTGGTCGAGCAATGTGAGTGTCTAAAACTACTACTATGTTAATACACATGCCAAAGAATGTATAAATGAACAGCCATAATACCTGCACCAATATTTTCTCACATGCTTATGTGCAGGTCTCGCCTTGCAAATCTGTATCACAGTGTGACACGATAACAATATGAGGCACAAGTGAGACCACAAAAGCTCCTAGCTGGTAGCGGCTGTGTGCCACCACGCACATTCTGGATCCTTTACTAACACTGTACTTGGATTCTCAAATCACTTAAATTATGCTAAGGGAGGTAGAGAGCTCATGGGAAGGAAAGGAATAATTACTGTTTTTAAAAAAAAAAAAAAAAAGAATCATGTGATCTGAGCAGCAACACAAGTTCCATAAACAGTGGGAACTGCAGTATTCTGTTTACTAATGAGCATATAAAAGTGTCAAGAAAATCATAACAAATTTTTTTGTAATAAAATAATAGGTAATAAAAGCCCCCAAGTTTGTTCTATTTTATGATAATACACACTAAATACATGTGTTTTGCTCCCGCTGTTTCATATCTATTCGTGAATAGGAAAAAAAGTATGCATGAATTTACAGTATGTTATTACCTTACCTCTAACAGTGCATGACCAGCATGAACAAGTTACATGTAGTTCCTATTAACTCTTATGTTATAGCTGCTAGAATCTATCAGTTGTCCTCTCTCAAAGCATTTCTTTTTTTTTTTTCTTGTTTCCTTCCTCCTGAAGTTAATTAAACAAAATAACACCAATTTGTCATGTTTCAGAGGAAATTCTCCAGCTTAAAAACTTTGTACAAAAGCCGTCTATAAATCCTAAAGTACTGACACTGGAGACTCCTTTCAAAGATTATAACTAAATGACTCGTTAAGAGAACAAGTGCTGCTCAGAAATGGACAATTTATGCTCCTTCCGCAAGGCAATCTTGCTATTATTGAATCCAGTTTCTCCATATAAGCAATTACTGTACATACTTTATTTATCTGCAGGTGTCGAGTACAAGCCTAAAATGTTCCTGTGTACATTTTACTATGGAAATGATAATGCATTTAAACAAGCACATTATTGGCATTACTGTCAGAGCTGCTGTTAAAGGAAATCAGCAATACTGTCTAACAAATCCTAATCTATGATTCAATATTGTTGTCACATAAAAAAAAATAGATATAACTTTTTCATATACTGTCTGCACCAAAAAGTTGCTGTTTGCCAAATGATCAAATTATTGGCCTTCATTAAGAAAGGAAAAACCAACGAGGAGTTTAAATGACTGGAATTGGGTTAAGAACTGTCTAACACAATAGTAACGATAAGATGGGAAGTGCAGTATAGTGCTGAACTTTGTAGAAGACATGTGGTTGGGAAAAAAAATCAGAATAAACACTATTTAAATGCTTGGTGAAGGTGCATTGTATAAAAACAGCAGAAATCACAGCTATGTTTAATAGTCAAAGTATGAGCATTTCCACACTCACAATGTAACGAGAAGCCACTTGGTTAGTGAAGCTAATCACAAAAAAGGCTTTAGGGAGCATAAAGACTGGACTTTGAAGTAACAAAAAAAGGTCAAATGGGCTGATGAGTCCAGATTTAACCTTTTCCAAATACATCAGGGTAAGAAAGGAAACACATGAAATGATGCACCTATCGTAGTCCCCATTGTACAAGTCTCTAGAGGCAGGGTTATCATCTGGGGTTTCTTCAACTGGTCAGTTCTAGGCTCACAAATGTTATGTGGCATTAAAATGAAGTCAGCTCAAGACCTTAATGTACTGAATGGCCAGGATATCCAATCAAGATTTCTAATCGGGTTTTCATCCACAGGCATATTCCAGGAACTTAGACTTTGAAAGAGTAGTTCTTGGAGCATGAAGAATCGTTTTCACACATGAATTGGCAACCATATTATGCACTGTAATCAAAGAAATATTAGAGGGTGCAGTTTTTTGGCTAGACAGTGTACTATTATTAGTACTATTAAGTATTATATATCAATTCATGCATATTTATTGACGGCTATCATATAAAAGTAGCTTCTGATCAGCAAAATATACACAGATCAGCCATAATATTAAAACCTGCCTACAATTGTCTATGCCCCCCTTGTGCCACCCAAACAGCTCTGACCCATCGAGGTACGGAATCCACAAGACCTTTATGTCCTGTAAGTTGCAAGGTAGGGCCTTCATGGACCAGATTTGTCCAGCACATCCTACAGATGCTCAATCAGATTGAGATGTTCCACAAACCAATCCTTAACCATTTTTTGGAATGTGTCAGGGAGCATTATCCTGCTGAAAGAGTCCACTGCCACTAAGGAAGAGGCCCTTGCCATGACAGGTGGGTACAGTCACACCTTGTCACCTGTTCACCGGTTGACCTTCTTTGGTTCTCTTTTGGTAGATACTAACCACTGCATTCTATAAACACTCCACAAGACTGTCAAGGGTTTGATCAAGTCTTCTAACCATCATAATTTGGTCAACCATCAAAAAAGTCCCTCAGATCCAGGTACACTTGCCTGTTTTTCTGCTTTCAAAACATCACCTTCAAGAACTGAATGTTCACCTGCTGCCTTATATATACCACCTCTCAAGATTATCAATGCAATTAACTTCACCTCTCGATAGTTTTTAGGTTATAGCTGATCAGTGTTATAATATAATGAATCAGATTTGATTTATAATGAACAGTGTGAGCATACAGTCCTTCATTAATTTTAAACATACTGTATATTACACAAAACATATGCTAGGTACAAACATATGGTTTACTGCAAATTATATTAATATATAATATATTAATGACACAACATTTATTCAAACATGTTTCAATCTAGCATAGTTTTTATGACATGATTTTACAGAATCAGGGAATGAGTGTATGTTCCTACCCTGTAATTTATGTTACATCTAGGGTTAACTAAGTGACATACAGTTTTATAAACCAGGGTACTGCAGTTCTAATATTTTCGAAATATTTTTGTTTTCAGTATTTTATACCGTCTAAATAATGTTGTGTTTGAAGTACATAAATGTTCTTCTTCTTCAGCCATTCATGCATATACAGTAGAAGACCAGGAAAATATGCTCTCCAAATAGACACCCAAATATTTGCTTAGAGAATGTAGTTGATAACTTTTAACTGGATTAGGTGAGTTTGTGGTCAGAATATATGTGTGCAGGTCAGTGAAAAAAAAATATTGCTTTAGATTTCCTCATTCAAACTATATTTTTCCTACTGCAGACTGACCCAAAAATGTATTGCTATAAAATGAAGATGATGGAAAGACAGTGATAGAGCATTAAACAATGCTTTTGATACATAATGAGTAAGCAGGAACATTGTCCTCACACACACACACACACACACACACTCCGTTCTACCCCGTCTCCCAGTGGAGCAGATACCTTAAATCCCATAATGCTAAATTCCATAGAAACCAAAAACAAACCACTGTTTACCTTGTGTCTATAGCATCATCATTCAAGCCGTGGTACTTTTGGCACTGTTAAGCGCAAGACTTTATCCCTACCAGGCAAACATTTTCTATCACAGGGGCTATCTGAAAGTGCCATCTGCTGGAGCAGAAGGCATTCATAGAAAGTGTAGTTTTAAAAACTTGTCAAAAAGCACTGTCCATAAAGGACAACAAGAAAGCTTTGAGCTGAGAAAAATTATGCAACAGTGAAGTCTACAGTGAGAGCCAACATACTCTCTCTCTAACTCTCTCCTGTTCTCTCTCTTCCATGTTATTATTGCTCCATGTTACAATTCTAAAAGTACAAACCAGGCAACAAGACTAAATCGTCCAGGACAACCAAACACTCTCCTCACTTCATTATCACCAGGCTGCTAAGGTCCACAATTGCCATGGCGAATTAATCAAAACCTCACGCTACCTAAAATCACTGTCAGAACAGACATGATGCCTTTATTTAACTGGGAATGTGTCACTTTGGATGTGACCACAAATCAAATCCCATTTCTGTAATCAAACTTTGTGGCTTGTGGTCCTGTGCGGGTTGCTATTACTCTATAAAGAGTTGTTGATGTACCTCGTTCTAATTATAACAAAAGAGGGAGAGAGATTAAAATATCTATTGTCCTAATACTACAATAAGCCTTTGTTTCATATGAATCTGGTGATGAATCACACGTTTCACTTAAAACAAGTGTTAGGAACAGAAATTGCTATTTGGATTCTGTTGTGTGTGGTAACAGCATGCCAAAACACTGATGCAACATGTACATTAGTGTTACTCAAAAGCATCAAGCTACTACCCTGTACAAAATACAGGCTATTTATATGAGCAATCTTATTCTACTGAGCTAACCCTTCGGGTGCAAATGCTGAACGCATAAGGCTTCTTTCTGAACTTGATGATGCACTGCAGCTCATTTTGTCATGAGGCCGAACACACGTTGCAGCTGATGGGTTTGGCACCCGGCGTCTTTTACCTCAATTACCTGCATGGCTAAGTAGGGGCAAATTTAGGCCAGTGTTTCCCAGGTACCATGTCCTCAAGTCCCACTGCATTGCACATTTCAGTCTTTCCCCTAATCTCATATACCTGGCAGAACTCATCAGCTCATTAGGCCTTCGTAGGCTTAAAACGAGTGTGTTCAAGCATTGAAAACAAAATCTGCCGGGCAGGTGTTCCTTAAGAGCCAGGATTTAGGGATTTAAACATGTGCGTTTATGACGTTAAATGGTAGAAGGAAGATAGACAAAATAAACGTCCTGCAGTGTCAGCACGAAGGAAAATCTCTGTGATCCACTATACTGCAGCGTGTGTGCGTGTGTGGGGGGAAAAAATCCATCGACCACATCAACTTCTGCCCCTTGTCGCATCTTCTGAGGTGTAGATGCTGTGCTCTGTAGGTGCTGGGGGGGAAAAGCCTGTTGAAATGCACCATAGGTTTAACCTAGCCATTGTGCCATAGTGTTCAAAAGATAAAGCAACTATGGATTGGTTTAATGCAGGAAACTGCAGAGAAAAATAAATGAAATAAATGAATAAATAAATAAACTCTGATGAGTAAATGAGCTTAGGATCAGAGAGGCAACTCTGCAGCTCAATGTGGCTTGTATACCCCCCTGTATAGGGGCACATAACGCATTGCAACTAATTGCATTCAAGGAAACATTAAGGCCAGTCTCTGTTTAATGGACAGTGATGCAGGGGCTGCTGCAGCATTGCTGGAAAGACACCAGATATTTCAGCACCTACCCCAAACCTTCCCAATACCTGTGAGATTTCAGTTCCAAAGTTGGACACCATGCAGCACGTTGCACTGGAGCTTTTAAAGCAAACTTAAAGGATCCCCTCACACACACACACACACACACACTCCCCACCTCCAGCCCCGAGTTCTGCGTTGACTTACTGCACAGAATATGCGTGATTGCGGATCTGCACCGTGTGTGTATATGCGTGCGTGTACGTGTGTGTGCATGCACAGCCCGCTTGCTTACCACTTGGGTTCTTGTTCTTCTTGAGACTCTTGCCACAAAGACACTGCAGCATATGCGTTCCTTTGCTGAAAATGTTCCAAAGAAACCACATTGATTTGGGCGAGGAGTGAGATCCAGCAGCTTTTAGAGACACCCTGATGAAGGAGAGCTCCTTATTTCATTTGCATAATAATAATAATAAGAAGAAGAAGAAGAAGAAAAAGAATAAGAATAATAAGAATGATAGTGATAGGAAGAAGAAAAAGAAGAAGGAGGAGAATCAGAGGGACAGTAAGACGACGCGATGAGCTCTCCGGGACGGAGCATAGAAAAACAGCTAGGTATCCGCCGCGGCTCCGGCGTCTTCATTCACGTGGTAAAACAGCCGCCGTGGGGCTCGCGCGACAAGGCAGCGGTCTTCTCAGCATCAAAGGGCGCCGCCACGCACAGTCCGTGTGCAAACGCGACTCTGGAAATCGCATGTGTTGCGCGAGCGGGGGAGAAGTGACGCGAGGAGGGAGACGGCGGCGAGACGCGGCGGAGCTGCGCGCTGCGGAAAGCCGTTCGCCTGGCGTTCGAGCACCGCGCGGCGGAGGAACAGCAAGGGTGGATCTGCACAGCATCCAAAAAGCCAGGAAGACACGAGTCCTGCCTCAGAAGCGCAGACACCTCCGACTCACGCGCTCTCCTCTCCTCCTTCCTCAGGGAAAGTCCTGCTGCATCCAGATGTTCCAGCGGTTATTCTCCGCTCTGCATCTTCCCCTGCGCGCAGGAGGGTCTTTGCGTCCTGATGCTTAAGCTGCTCTTTTTGTTTTTGTTTGTTTGTTTGTTGTTTGCTTTTGTTTTCTTACTGGTTCAACTGCTATCTTTTCTCCTTGGCGTCCTTTCACTCGTCCATCATTGAACCTCTCTGCCTCCCTAGGAAAAAAAAGTATCGCGTTCGCAAAAAATGACGCGGTCGCGTTTACCTTCCCCTCGACTCCCTGTGTGTGTGTTTGCGTGTGTGAGAGAGAGAGAGAGAGATGACGATGATGATGGTGGTGATGAGGAGGAGGGGGGGAGGAGGGGGAGGGGTCCAAGTGAAAGACTGTCTTGCTTTTGCGTTACGTAAACACGTGGCTCGTGCACCGTTTCAGCCGTGAGAGATGTAGGCTGTACTACAGTTCCAGCCCTGCTGCTAAGCTGTTAGACTCAGTCTGATGCAGGTTTGGTGCATGAGAGGATTTGTTTCCCTCCACGTGCAGTAATATTGCAGTTTCACAGCAGATGCCTGCCATCTGTGTTTGTTACACCGGCTGCAGCTGAAGACTGCAGTAGCAGGCCTGTGGTTCTTAAGTAGAAAAGAGCAGTCACAATCTAGACTTTAGTTACTCATTTATCTCAAGTTAACTACTTCATCCTGGTCAGTGTGGCGGTGGATTCAAACCCTATCCAGGAATGACTGGGGCAGTTTATCAGTTACTCAACTGGCAGGTTCAGAGAGATGACAGAAAAGCGAAGAACGTGCAAAACTCCTGAAAGACGCAGAGAGAATGCACAAAACTTTGCACCAACATGAACTCAAGTTCAGAATCAAACAGCGGTGAGGCAGCAATGCTGCAGAGTCATGGGGGCCTGGAGCCTATCCAAGGAGACTTAGGGCACAATCCGGATTTGAGAACGCCAATTAACCTAATATGTAAGTCTTTGGATTGTGAGAGCAAACCAGAGTACCTGGAGAAAACCCACCAAACATGGCGAGAACATGCAACCTCCATGCACACGGACCAAGGTGGGACTCGAACTATTGACCCTGGAGGTGCAAGGCTGCAGTGCTAACCAATACACCATCATATAAGGGGGCATAACTCTATAAACTGAAAATTAATAATGGCATCAGTCTGGTTGTTAACAAATGCAGCAGGTGGTCCACCAATTATAGCATTTTTTGCAGGAATCAAACTTTCAAGAAGCAACCTTTCATTAATTTTAGTCATGCTAGATCTCATTTTTTAACGAAATATTGTTAATAATTTGGCTATAGAACTGGCTAATTATTATTGTTAAATCAAATAGAAGACTTTTTGAATTACTAGAGGTAATGTAAGGTACAATGCTAATTTCCCAATATATTTCACCATTTTTTTTATTTCACACAAAGATGAAATATTGTAGTTATACACCAATAAAACACAATTCACCCTAAATTGAGTAATTATGAGTGCAGAACTACAAACTCTGCAAGATGTTTTGAAATGTCAAAACCATCCCATCACCAGCAGCCATGCCACTTGACATCAGTTTTCCTTCTTCTGATGTTTAATATGAACATTAACTTAAGTTTATACCTGTATGTAATATGCTGCTCATGGTATTGTTTTTTTGTTTGATCTCTTGCACAACATTTTAGTAATTTATACAGAATGTTGCAAAAAAAAAAAAAAGGTGAGTGAAAGTTTTACAGGCAGAAGAGAAAGGTCAGAGGAGAATGGCCAAACTGGTTCAAACTGACAGAAAGGATAGGGTTACTCATATAACCACTCTCTACAAATATGGTGAACAGAAAAGTATCTCAGAGTGCAAATTTAAGGAGGATGGGCTACAGTAGCAAACTCTTGTACCACTCCTGCCGGCCAAGAGCATGAATCTGAGGCAGCAGCGAGCAGAACTTCACCAAAACAGGTAATTAAACACAGTGAAAACATCACCTGGACTTTTTACAACCTTTAACTGTCTGATTTTAGTGAGTCTGTACCCATTGTAGTCTCAGATTCCTGGTCAGGCTGAGAAGATGTGAACCAGATGTGGTCTGCTGCATTTGCCTTAAGGTTTGATGGGTTGTGAACTGTGAATATGCTTTATATTTGGCCACAATGCAAAATATACTGTATATACATTATAAACACACTGCATAGCATTAATATTACTGCATAGCTTTACATATGGTGAATAAATGTACTTATACTACAATCAGCAAGTTAAACCCATGTGATATTGTATGTTCAAGAATATGAATTTATCTAGATATCTTGCATTTTAGAAAATTTAGCACACTGTTGACAGTCATCCAACCAGAATTTGAAATCAAATACTGGATTGGGGCTTTCTCACATTCGTGAACTTGATTGCAAATCAGCACAATGTTGATAATGTATAAACTTGAAGGGTCTTTGTTAGAGTTCAGAACGGTCCAAGGAGTGTCAACGTCAACAGCTTGGTACGAGTCCTAGGTGACTTGTAAGGGTATCTTAACATTTCCTAGCTAATGCATACTTAATTTGTAGGTGAATAAGGCATGTGATGTCATAGGAAAGCTACTTTTAGTATTTTTTGGCATTTCTTTCCTTTAACTTCATACAAATTCAGTTATAAAAGAAATAATCTATGGTATCTCCACTGTTAGACCAAACCGGGACCTTTCTTGCAAATCAAGTCATGGGGATTTTCCCCAAATTTTCAGGAGTGACGTAATGTTGCTCAAAGAAAAAGAAAATGTAGAGGTTTTCCTATTTGCTTAATTTACATGGGTACATAATAATATTAATCAGTTCCTGACAGCCTTATATACCTAAGTTGGTGGTGTTTATCAGCAATGCAAAGCAAATGACATACAAATCTGAGCTTTTATAAAATCAAAATAGAAGCAGGTCTGTTTGCTTCAAGGTTACAGACCATTTGAAACTAATAAATATTTCATACATTACAGTGTGCAAGATAAACAGAGGTCACATGAAAATATGTAGCATTTTTCAGGATTTTAAACAAAAAATATATTAAAATAAATAAATTTTATGCACATAAAGACTGTATCTCTAAAACACCCATCACCCTGCCTGTGGACCCCGTGACAGGTGACTGCCTGAACACGTGGTAGAGTGTGGGAAACACAGCCTCAACAGTGCCCAAAATTACAGCATTAATCCACTTTAATGGCCTACTTTTGTTAAGTCCAGGTCTTGTTGTATGTCTGTCAGTACTGAGCCTACAGGGAGATGGGCCACTTTGCAAAAAAGCTACTTTTGTCAAAATTTCCAAGAGTGGCACAGCCAAATCATCGAGTCCGGCAGTAACCCAGCAAAAGCCCATGAGTTTTTAATAAAAGCACATTCATTTAATTTTAAAGGTTAAGCAACTGCATGGTTTTTTGATTTCCACTATGCACTTCTACAAGTCAAACCTGGACATGTGATGAAATTTCTTATGAATGAAGGTAACATTGACAGAAGACTCCAAGCACAGTACAGAGATTCTTAGTCACAGTAAAACATTTGAATGGTGCAAACAGTTTAAAGAACGCCGTACGTCCATGAATGAAGATATCAGTCATCAGAGGTGCCTTGGACCCACTGCAGCCGTTCACATGAACAATCAGCAAGTGGAACGCCTGATCCTCGAAAATCATACGACAACTTGCGGAAGAGATGCTGTCTCTGGGACCAGTATACACAATCATTTATGAACATCACTTGCACATTACAGGAACTCGTCTGGGAGTTATTGCCATATCGCCCGTACAGTCCTGATCTCACAGTAAGCCATTTTTACATGTCTGGGCCATTTAAGGAGTTCCTGGGATGCCAGCGTTTCAGACATGAAGCATGCAGTACTATCATGGCTGTGACATAACAGACAAAACTTTCTACTTGATGGTATCAAAGTATTAGTGAAATGCTGCGATAAGTGCATTAGTGTGGCAGGGAACTTTATATAGAGAAATAAAGGTGTGTTTTGTTATTTTGCACAGTCAAAAGTCCCGATTTGTCTTGAACGCCCCTCATACATCTTCATTCTGCCATTTCACCATTAATAGTAAAAACCAGTCTTGCTGAAATTTGTACTGCTTGATCATTAGCACTGAGGTGGGTCAGGACTGTTGGGAGCAGAGGAGAATTTCATTAGCGTGTGCAGTGCATGCGGTACTGAATATCTAGGATTGTAAACAGTCAGTATTAACCTATTTAAGAAAACAGGAACAAAACCCTATTGTCTGTTCCATCTCAATTTTGCAACAGGTTCCCAAGAAATAATTCTACCAACAATTGTTTCTACCTGTCTAGAGAGGGTGAGGAGACAGTCTAGAGTACTGGACAATACAGGCTGCTCTGCGTCAGGCTTTGTATTGATCTGTTGCATGGGAAGTATCATTGTACCTTGGGGAATATCACCCGACCATTTAGTCAAACATCATTAAAACTAAACTATAACCTGCAGCCATAGAGGTATCGACATCCTTTTATCAAAATTAAATGATCATGTTTAATTAATTACATTAAAGATCCAGTAGCCAAATCATATGGAAATATCCACAGAAGGCAATGAAATATAACAGTTGTGTTATTAAAACAAATGCATCTTAAGCTTGAAAAAATGTTTTGGCTGTCGTATGGTACACACACACACATACACACACACACACACACACACACACACACTGTATACAGTACATACAAAGACCAAAATCGCTCCAAGCCTGGGCATGGGCATGGAATCCAGGTGGGTATGGGAATCTAAGACATCAGCATCTGGTCATTTATGTCCTGTGAGACCTGGTGTGCAGTCAGTGTTCCAGTTCATCCTATATGTGTTGACTGGGGATGAGGTCAGGGCTCTCTGCCTCGGAAGCTGTGCCTCAGCATGTAACGTTGCTGCTTCACAGCTCCCGAGTTCCTGGTTTGATCTTGTGCTCAGGGTTACTATCTGTATGGAGTTTCTGTGCATGTGGGTTCCCTACAGATTCTCTGGTTTCCCTCCCGCCTCTAGTTGGATAAGCTACAATTGCCCTAAGTGTAAATAAGGGAATGAACGTTTGTGCTCATGGTGTCCTGTAATGGACCAGCATCCCCTTCAAGGTGCATTCCTGTCTAGTGTCTAATGATCTGGGATGGGCTCTAGGAACTATATTCAGGGAAGGGTAATTTACTGAGAAATGAGTAGCTGAGTAAACCTGTACAATGATGGGAATAAAGTTAGCTATTGTAGGTGTATGAACTTAGATTCTGGGAGGTGGGGCTTCGCAAACATGTTTCCAAAGTTTTTGCCTATATATAGACCAGCCTATAGATTTTTCATATCTATTTTTAAGATGCTCCACCTTAAGCCACTGGATTATATATAACACAACAAATCAGCCTTAAACCGCAACCTTGGTTGATTTACATCTAGGTCATATAGAATATGGCATCTTCTCTATAACTCAGTGAGCGTAATTCATAAGAAATTTGTACAATAACAGAGCACGAGCAAATCTCAACACTAAGTATGGACTTAGCATTGAGTTTATAGATTTCTACGCTGTAATCAAGTTCTTCAGATTGTCTGTGTGATGTGATGTGACCTATTTTTTTTTAACTCAACATCTTGACAGCATGCAATCCCATTTGGCAGAATGTTTATTTCCTTCCTTAAGAGCTGCCCTTCATTTTTGTGATTGCTTTAAGCACAGGAAGAATGTTTGGCTGAGCAATGACTACACAAAATGCCAAAGCAAAAGCTGCTGTTGACAGCATGACTATATATTTTCTCAATGAGGCTATGGTTTGTGCACAATGCACAATGTTTTACTCCAGAAATGCCATTCATAACTAAATTACACTACTTGTGTCCTGCGTTTGTTTCTGTAGAGCATTTTTTTAAGTTTGCTTTTCCTTATTTGGCAATCCTTGCAATTACAAAATATGGGCACAGGAGACACAATCGAGTGACTGGGCCCGCCATTGCATTATGAATATTGCTGGCTTTGGCCTTTGAATTGTTTTGGGGCTCTTGAAATTTCAGGAAGTCCACCATACCTGTGGCAGGGAACTGGGAGTGATATGATATAGCAACTGAAGCACTAATACAATTCACTCATGTGCAATGGTGATGTGAAAACTGTAGACTACATTCTGCCAGCTTGACAACTGTGGATGATCTTCAGCAATCATGCTAATGTATGAACAGTCAAAGAGGGTAACCAAACTTCAATAAAGTGATCTTTGCCAAACCTACACAGAAAATTCTGCTATTTACTTTGGCTGTTTTGCTGCAAGAATAGTCCCATTACCAGGTCTGTGTTTAATCCTTGAACACTTGGGCGAGATACACCCCAGGGTTGTTCCCAACTATTTAAATGTCTGCTTATTCAAACCTTCTGCACTCTGCTCCTAGTATATTCAGGTGCCTGGTAACACTGTGATGACAGTGCTGTTAAAAAAGATATCAGACTTAATATACATAGTTGCAAGCTTTGACCTTCCAAATCTGCCAGTCCTAACATGTGATTTTGGACTATTGTCCTGGGAACTGGTTAAAACCAAATTGAGTGTGAAAACTCCCATACTGTCACACTCACGGTACGAAAATAAATTGATAAAACCCACACGTTTATGACTCATCTCTTATTAACCAAGCACTTGTTTAATTTTGATTGTCTGTTCCCAGAACAGTATGGGACAGTGCTGTTGGCAGACGGCTGCATTTGTATTCTTTGGGGTATTTTCTCTGCAGCAACATGCCCACTTGCATGCGATAAATATCATAGTGGGAGTCTCCATCTGGACTGACATTGGCTACATTTCTAAAAAAAAAATAAGATACATTGACTCTTCAGTCAAGATCCTTAAACGAAGATTGAAAGAAAACTCCATGGAGAAATGAGTATATAAAAATTAATTTTCGCCTCTGTATCAGATAAATACTTTTGTTTCACCTCTCCATGCGCAAGACATGCTGCTTTCATAGTTTCTTCTTCTTCTCACCTGTGTGCATGATGGACTACCTAACCCCTACCTAAAAAAAAGTTGCGGCAGGCCCACTTTTCCGGAAATGTCCCTTTTCTTATATAAAAAGAAAGTTTTTGGACCCTTTCATGTTTTTTCATGTGTAATTCTACACAGAGTACTCCACAATGATAAAGTAAAAATCAGTTGGTTGGAGTGGTTTGGTGTTTTGGAGTGTTTTATATATGTAAAATATATTTCACATATATTTTACATATCCTATTTTCAAAAATATTCAGACCCTTGGTTATGAAACTTGCCATTAAACTCCAAGCATCCTACTCATATCAGTGGTCTTTGAGATGATTTTACAGCTTGATTGGAATCCATCTGTGCCTGACTGAATTCATTGGAGTCTATAGAAGGTCTCACTGTACGTAGATAGGTGTTTGTCACAGTGAAAACAAAGCCATGGAGTCAAAATGATTTAACTGTAGACTTGCAAGACACAGATTTGAGTGTTCAAGTGTTCAAGAGTGCTCAGGCTTCAGGGTGCTCAGGATCTCAGGTTGGGGTGATGGGGACATTTCAACCCCACAACGACCCAAAACATAACGCTAAGAAAACACATTAGTGGCTTCAGAACAACTCTTTGAAAGTCCTTGTAGTACCCTAATAGTGCATCACTGGAGAGACCTGTGCACAGACACTGCCCATCCAACCTGGTGGAGCTTGAACTATGCTGCCAAGAGTAATAGACGGAACCTCCGAAAGAAAGGTGTGCCAAGCTTGTAGCATCATTCACAAGCAGACTTAAGACTATCATTGCTGCCAAAGGTGCTTCAACCAAGTAATAAGTGATGAGCCTGAATGAGCTCATAATTGCCAATGATATGGCTAGAGTCCCTCAGACTGACAAGAAAAAATAATGCTGTCTTTCAATGCTACTGTGAATATGTACTCTTATTTGCATTAAGGTTGCTTCATGCACGACTTGGCATGAGCCAACAAGATTTGTTTATATAAACTATGCTGTGCACTGTATTTTCCAATAGCCTTAAAACTTAATGTCTAAACATCATGGAAAAAATACAAACTACAGATCCATCATATCGGTTTTTGTACAGTATTTCTTCAGTACTTTATTCTTCAGATAGCTGTTTGTGGTAAAGGAGAAAGATGCAAAGATCCCATGTCTGACTATTTTGTGTAATGGATGCCATCACCTTAGCCCACAGACACATGCCATTCTATGATGAGCATGTCTACCCAATGGACACTCTCTCCCTTTTTACAAGCTGAACATCACATTTCTCGGTTGTGGGAGTGCAGCAGTTATCTCTAAACATCTTTCAGAGCAGGCCCTGTTCCTCAAGAGATTGCTGGCAGATGTTTACCAGGTGTTATACACTGCCCCTGGCAGTTAAAAAATCAGCATTGGTAGATACAGATTTGTGAAATATTAAAAGTAAAAAGGCTGGGAGAATTTATAGAGCGTGCTGGAGAATATGCCAGTATTCTTCTGATAACTTTGTCACACTTGCTCATTTCTATTTTCATAATAAAGTGCCTAAGACTTTTGCACAGTACAGTCTTAGGCACGCTCAGTAAATCCTCACAGCTGTTTTACTTGGAAAACAAATATGTATCTAACACTACAATTTTTTTTCAAGCAAAGAGTTGGCTGTGTTTATTTTAATACTCTTTAGTGCTCTTTATAGAAATTTCTTTTAAATAGAAATGTTTTCAAAAGCACATTTTCTTGCAGCATTTTGTATGTTCCTGAGATGTTTGCACAGTACTGTAAGAAAAACAGCTGTTAGCTTTTACTGAGCCTGCTGAACAATATAAGCTCTTCTGGTAACTTTGTCACACTTGCTTCTCTCTATTTTCATGAAAATCCCAGGAGCATACATTATTTAACTTTTTTTATATAATATAACCAGTATATATACAGGGGGGAAATAAGTATTTGAAGTATTGAAATGAAGGGTCTATATTTTTTATTATAGATTTATGGTAAAGGATTGAGACAGAATATCAACCAAAAATCCAGAAAAAGCACATGATACAAATGTTATGAATTAAGT
>JAQMYJ010000036.1:10289069-10301377 GCA_030014305.1 Clarias laeviceps | reverse complement strand
CTTCATTTACAATTATGCAAATATTCTTCTGTAATATTATTTATTTATTCAATTTTAAGGTACGCTTGGAAATGGTGAATGTTTTTTTACAGACATGATAGGCATATATAACAACATGTGTAGTAAAGAAAGATTTGTGATTCCTAAGCATAGAGCCATGGATAAATTTGTTACTAGCATTTTTATAAAAACAATTTATATTTGTGCATTAGCATTTTTTTATCCTCTTCATCCAATTTTAGCTTTTTATGCCTAACAATTCATCCCAGAATATGGGGATTATTATGCTCATGGATCCAGATAGTCTACATTATTTATATCTTTAATTTGCTTTAATGTTTTTTTAATGCTTTTTAAAATCTATTGCTTTATTTGTCCAACCATACATGTTATTTATACTAAAGGTTTTGTGGGGTTTTCCTTAGTGACAGCTGACATTATTTATATTGTCAGAGGTGACAACAGATTAGCTGGAGAGCAATTAAAAATATGGAATATATTTAAAAGTATACATGGATTTGTACTCTTTAAATTTAGAAAGCAAATTTTACCTATTACAGTTGGTATATGCATTATTCTCAATCTTTTATACAAAGTCACAGCAGTCGCATTAAGGGTCTTAAAATCCCAGTAGTGACAGCCTGGCAGAGCTATAATTTGAACCCACAGCCTACTAGCCATCCGTATGTTTCTTCTAGGTTCTTTGGTTTCTTCCCACCTCTCAAAAATGCATCAGTAGGTGAAATGGTCACAATAACTTGCCCGTAGTTGTGAATGGCTGTGTGTATGGTGTTATGTCATGGACTGGCATCCCATCCAGATAGTATTCTCAGTGTTCTCAGAATAGACTTCAGATCCACTCTTACTTTTGCTGATAAGTATAAAATGGTATTTAATCAGCAAGTATAAAATATCTTTTGACATTTGACAGGGATTTGAG
Source organism: Clarias laeviceps (assembly GCA_030014305.1). Lineage (NCBI taxonomy): Eukaryota > Metazoa > Chordata > Actinopteri > Siluriformes > Clariidae > Clarias > Clarias laeviceps. The sequence goes on along the minus strand of JAQMYJ010000036.1, from coordinate 10,300,437 downwards.
ATTAAGGCAGACAGAGCCTTCCCTACAGTGCTGCTGAGGCTAATACGAGCAACTATGACATTATATGACAGTCTGTCAATGGCTGTGATTTAGTCCCAGTAACAATAGCACAATAGCAGCAGCCAGGTAAACTGTAAGAGATGCTAATGCATCCCATTTGCTGGTATATGATGTGAGTAGAGTCTGACATAAGAGTCCCTGTGGATGCTCATGCATTGTGATAATCATCTTAGAGATTTGTTTTGAGTATCTAAAACAGAATTTATGGTCATGACCAATGCTGCATCGCATTTTTTAGTCTAACATTAATTGGACTTGATGATAAATATCATAACACTGATCTCTTTCTATTATCTTTTGAACATACAATGCATTTTACCATTATATTGAAAAATGAAATGTTTGGGGCAAAGAGTTGAAAATTCAATTGTTTGCAGAATTCAGAATTCAGAATCAGTATTATTAAACTTATCACGTTTAACCACTGACTCCAGAGTTTACCATGAGTGTGAGACGTTGGTGTGGAACTTACACTTGTACGTTGTAGCTACTTGTGACTCTCCTGTCCCGCAGTTAACACACGCCGAGCAGAGCTGGAGGAAAGGAGGTGCAAAAAAACATGTCTTAGAACAATCTTAGTAGCTCGTCATAAGAATACAGTTAATCCCAAACCGTGTATGTAAATTTCTGTCCCATCTCCTAAATATGGCATCATTATAATTTACATTATCACTTTTTCAGTGCAACAAAATTAATCAGCTTCAATGCATTAAATGCAACCAACAACTCCACCACCATGATTACCAAATTGTATTAAATAGTTCCAGTCTAATTCCAAGCCCAAGACCAATTTGACAAAAAAAAAATGTTAAACAAAATTAATATATCATATACTGTTTAATACTGTGAGATCATTTATCAACTTATCTAACTAGAAAATGCACATGATCTCTAATTTACCTGAATAACCACTGGAGACAACAACAAAAGTTTTAGTCCATCTAAATAATCCATAATTTTTTTTTTTTTTTTTTACATATTCTTTCTTCATATTTTTAATTAGAAGTGAATCTGGAATTAAATAAGAATATGGTGTAAACAAGTAAAGTCTTGTCAATCTTAACATGTGATGGGTGGCAGCAAGGAATAATGACAGGGATGAGAGAGAAAAAAAGAAAAAAGATGAAGTGGAGTGTAAACACAGTGCAGTTGAATGGCAGACATGCAAGACCTCTTTAACCTAAGATCTGTGTTTGTCTGTGTTACTTCTTATGCTTCAGTCAGTTGTGTGTACTTCTTGTTTGCTCTCAGTGTGTCAAATCTGTTTTACAAGTTTTAAAAGTCATGTAGTTTCAAATGCCAGGTATAGACTGCGTAAAACAAAAAGCACACACATCCTCCTGCTCACTGTAGACGTTTCCCACTGAAGACGTGAGCATGGCCAGAGCTCCCCTTGAGGGCTGTTGCCTTGGCCACTTTCCATCACAGCATGAGAAAAACATCTTACAGGCTCCTTGCGGGAACACAGCTGGCTCTTTCCTTCAGGAGAGACCAATGCTTGCAAGCAAAACAAGTGGGAAATGTATGTATTTGTCACAGACTGTAAATGTGTAACACAGTCAATGGGACAAACCCAGGACCAAAGACAAAAACAGGTCAGAATACATAAAGTGAATAAAACACAACAAAAGTTTGACTTTAGACATCTATAAATAAAAGATTAAACTGTAGTATGTCAGGTTATAATAGCCTCTGATGATTATAAATCTAATTTTGACAAACATCAATGTTTTATTTATAGTTCAACGCAATGCATTTTTTTGTTATCACTAACAAGCTGTAAGGTTAAAGCATATTCATGCTGTAGTGTAATTTCCTTAGAGACAGATATATCTCAGCTAAGTCAATGTCATGAATTTCATAAATATTGCACTGCAAACATCTTACTGAAACGTACATACTGTAGAACATAAAAAGATAGAGTCTATAAAGTAGAACATCTAAAATAATCCGTACATCAAAGCAATGGGGTGTTATAACTGGGATTTGTTGTGAAAAAGATTTGTTTGTGAATAATACCATAGCAATGTTGTAGTCTTAAATCTGATTAATCAGAAGTTGTTGATTAAATGTTTATAACATAGACTTACACCTCGGGGTGGAGGGTTTGATTCAGGCCTCAGGTTGGAGTGTGTGGAGATTCCATGTTTTCCCCGTGCATAGTGGGTTTCCTCTGGATACTCTGGTTTCCTCCCACATTGCATGGTAGACTAATTGGCATTCCCAAATTGCCCATAATGTGTGAATGAGAGTGTGTGTGTGTGTGTGTGTGTGTGTGCCCTCTAATGGATGGGCACTGGGATAGGTTCCAAGCTTCCCATGATTCTGTACAAGATACATGGTATGTAAAAGGAATGAATGGATGAATGTTATTGTTTCTAACTGCTCATTCAGAGGGATGGTTGTGAAAGCTCAGCATGTATAGATTTTTACCGTAATGCAATGGATTATGGTGAAATGCACACAAAATCTTAAACAGGTTAACACTGTGCCAACTATTTGTTTTAGTGTCTAAATCATTAAGCAGTACACATCTTTACGTATGCAACCAATTTCCATCTGGTACAGGAAGTTCACCTGCCCCAGAAGAGCTTAGACACCACTGCTCATTAATTAGACATCAACAGGTTCTATTGTGCAGGAGGGATCTTCAGCACATGGCCTACACCTTTAGGGAGAGAGGCTTAGTACACTTGCTCTGTGTTAATGATGCCGGCTCCTGACTGCGTTCTTCTGAGACTCCCCCTTGATGTAATTCTCTGAAACACTCCACACCACTGAGACCTTTTCAGCCTCCTCTTTGAATCCCTGCCCACATACTGTATTAGACACAAGACTCTGCTGATGAAAAGAACTCACCGGCAGCACAGCTCATCTGTGGGTAAAACGACAGCAGGTTGTTGTGATGTTAAGCGCAGATCTAAATGGTGACGGTGCTACTTCTTTGATGTAGTCACCAGTGTTAAATTAAAGCTGAATGAAACATATTTCCATTCTACAGCTACACTGTCTGGACGAACAAAGTCACCATTTCAGAAGGGCCAAATTATTGGCCTGTATCAAGCACTGAAGCCAATACATTATTAAAACCTGTAAGGACTGTGCTGAACCTTCAACTTCAGAAGGTCAGAATAAAATAATGCATAAATGCTCAGTAAAGATGCATGGTTAAAAAACATAACAGTAGAAATCACATCTGTGTTTTATAGTAAAAGTAAGAGCATTTCCATGTGCAAAATGTGTCAAGGACTCACAGGATTGGGATTAAACCTCTGTGTGGCCATCAGAAAACCACTTCTTAGTGAGAATAATCAGGAAATTTGGTAGAGAGCATAAAGATTGGACTTGGAATAACAGAAAAGGGTCATGTGGTCTGATGAGTCCAGTTCCAGAGCGATTGGTGCGTCAGGGTAAGAAAGGCATCACAGGAAGCAATGCACCCAATATGATTAAAGTAAAAGCCTCTGGAGGCAGTGGTATGATCTTTGATTGATTCGGTTGGTCCGGTCTAGGCTCAGCAATGTTATGTGACAATAAAATGACATCAGCTGATGACCAGAAAGTACCGAATGAGCATTGTATCTCATCAATTGAGTTTTTCTTCCCTGATGGAACAGGCATATTCCAGGTTTCAAATTGTGAGAAAGTGGCTCTGGGAGCAGGAGGAACCATTTCTCACACTGTGCAACATCAACATCAGGCCTTTAATGAAATCTTGGAGTGTGTGACGTTTTTGGCCAGGCAGTGTATTTCAGCAGGCCACTGTCTTATCTTTGGCAGAGATCTTTATGTCTCATGACCAAGCAGAAACAGTATTACACGAATAAAACAACATTAGTGATCTGGGGTTGCATCCCTGAGCCATATGCATTATCTTTATACATAAAAAGAGTGCGACTGAATGAGGAGGAGAGTCGAGAACCCGTTTTCTGACAATGTGAAGCACCAGTAGCTTTAAGAGCTGTTTACCAATTATGTTAATGTCCTTAAATCATCTATTCTACAAATTTTAACCTCTCTAGCCTTCAACTCAGAAATGACACAAATTAGAGTTTTATTTTAAGTGACTATTTTAAATGACATTTAAGCTGAGTAAATGAATTAAACATCAGTTTAGACCTTAGGTTACACATTACAGATATAGCAGATGAATAAGTATAAATTAGCTATGAATGACACCTACTGTCATTAAAGTGGGCTGCAGTGTGCAGCAGAACAAAGCTCATTCATGACAACAGTTACATTGCTAGTACTGTATGAATTCATCTTCGTTTCACTGTTACAGTAATACTTAAAGAACAGGTACCACTTCCAGATACAGTACAGCATTAGTGTGCAGGACCATAAATAATCTCTGTATGGTTTGCTGATGTGAAAAAGGTCAACACTGAGGGCAGTGGCAGCATGGTGGCTTAGTGTTAGCACTGTCGCCTTTCAGGGTCCGGGTTCGATGCCCGCCTCGGGGTCTGTGTGCATGGAGTTTGCATGTTATTCCTGTGCATGAAGGTGTCTCCAATGGATACTCTGGTTTCCAACAGTCCAAATACATGCAATTAACAAAGGTTAATTGATGTTACCAAATTGCCTATAATGTGTGAATGAGTGTGTGAATGTTGACTGCAGGTCCTACCATGGTCACCATTGGCTTCCATGGTCCCTAGGTGGACTAGAGAGGTTGGATGAATGGATGGACACCGCTTTATCCTGTATATAGGGTAGTGGGGGGGCCTGGAGCCTATCCCAGGGCACAAGGCGGGGTACACTCTGCCAATCCATTGCAGAAAATCCACCAAGCACGGGAAGAACATGCAAACTTCATGCACACAGACCTGACGCAGAAATTAAACCCAGACCCTGGAAGTGCAAAGCAATCATATTATCCAAAAAAAACAGAGAGATAGAAAGGTACAGTGTGGATGTATCTGTGTGGCTGTAATGTGATCTGATTCCTATATTAGTTTATTAACCAAACCAGTGATCCCCACTTTTTAATTCTCAGATCTGGGCATTTTGTTCTATAGACTATCACACAAACAGGCTGTTAGTAATGTTCATGCTAAAATGTCACAGATCAGGCATACAGAGGCACTCACTCTCTCTTGATAGAACCAAGGTTAAAATACAGTACCTCTCCTTAGTCGGTACCAACTATCATGGTCCTCTAGCACATGAGGGATAAATTGGTTGACTATCGTCTATCATTTCCACCTACAAATTAAATTCAAGAGCTAATAAATGTTCAGCAAAAGCTCAAGAAAAGATCCCACAGTTTTTCTCCAATTATATACTATAAAACACTGTCAGTCCTCTTATTTGCTTTCTTTTCTCTCACACAGGCTCTCATTCTCTCAGTCTCCTGATTGACTGTGGCTTATGCTAATGACTGTGTGGTCACACTTTTTTCATGCCTGGCATCCTGGTTTGACGACATTTGACATGTATGTCTCTTGGCAGGCAGGAGTCCCATTTCTATCCAGACACTCTGGCGAGGTGAAGAGGTGAATGTTGTTTAACTTGTGTACTGTATATGTGATTCTATATGACCCATGGCAACAAATGGCTCTAGAAACATGTTCTTTCTCTCAATTTAACCCTTCAAAGTTTTTTATTCTGTACTTATACAATAGCAAGTAGGACGGCAAACAATATGTCTAAATGTCCAATATGACCTTTAAATCCTTACAATAAGCTAAGCATGATACAAAGGACAAAAAACCAGATTACATTCTCACCATCTATTCTGCTTTATTGTGTATACAGGGTCACAGGGGATTCTGGATTCTGGAGCCTATCCCAGGAGACTTAGGGCACAATGCAGGGCACACACACATACACAAACACACACTCACATGCTCATTCACACAATACAGGGCAATTTTGGAACACCGATTTGCCTAATCTGTGTGTCTTTGGACAGTGGGAGTAAACCAGAGTAGCAGGAGGAAAATCACCAAGCACAGGGAGAACATGCACATTCCATGCACACAGACCCGAGGTGGGGGAATCGAACATGGACCCTGGAGGTGCAAGGCGACTTGCTAACCACTAAGCCTTTGTATTGCCCCAAAAACTGATTAAAACCTTAAAATCTGAAAAGTTTTATTTAATTTTGTCTCCAAACAAACAAACAAACAAACTAAAAAAAAAGTTCAATACAATCAATGAACAATAGTAAAGGCATTGTGTTGAAACCATACCTGGTAATTCTTTCCTAGTTATTTTTATGGTGTTGTTGGTCTTTCGTCATTTGTATGTATTTCATCATATTGTTTAAAGGTGCAGTGTGTGGAGTTTGTCTAAAACATGAAAAATAAAGATTGAGTCAAAAAAAAAAATGAAACAATTCCCATATACTGTAATATGATGTTCTTAAGCTGCTGTGAGTCATCCTGACAATCATGGTGTTGCTTGTGCAATACACCAATGCAATCAAAAGAGGGCGGTGTTGCTATATGCTGTTCAACCCTGCACTATTTGTGCACTCAGTAGCTTACATTTCAATAACCACTGAGAAATCTATTCATAAAAAAATGACCAAAAATAAAAAGAAAATGAGCTAATAATATGTTAATGATAACTGAATGACTTGAAGTATATAATACAACCTTTGTTTGCATTTCTGTTTATTATAGTCCTTGTGATGACAAACGTTCCTCAGAAACTGTCTCCATAGCTGATAATCCTTATTAACAAAACACACACGAACACATGCATGTTAGATTAAAACTTGTTTATACTGCCACATGACATTCTGTGCCTGTCTTTCATTAAGTGTTATAAGTTCTGTGTAGCCACAATGATGATGATGATGATGATGAAGACGATGACGGCAATTATTTATCCACACAATTATTTAGTAACAGCCAGTCAGTACAAATTTAACAAATATTTCACTCATCTGTAACTCAGCATCTGTGGAACATCTGAAATAAACAGCCCTGGCATTAGTTTTGCAAAGAAAAAGCTTTTCAGGTCCCTCAGGAACTAAACCTGAGTCATGGCATCTTTGCCAACGTCCAATAAATGTATTAAAACCTGAATTTAATCAAGTAGAGCTTTGCAGGCGTACAGTCTTCCTGTAGACTAATGATGAACAGTAAAATGTGACTCACCATCAGCTACATCGTACTCCAAATCTTCCCCTCTAGATGTATGCAGATGCTTACAGAAATGCAGATGCTTACTGAGAGCAAGTCACCACTTCTCCGTCCTTGGAATGTGGGGATATGAAAAATGTCTAAAAACAGAACTAACTCACAAATTTAGGCTTTAGATGCCAAACCACGCCGTGTGACATATCAGGGCCAGGTACGTGTGTTCCATTTTGTTCACATTAACTCCACTTACTTGTTCTGCCTTCTAGGGTACTCTGGTCTAATGCACTTTCAGGACACAGAAAATCCTGATTGGAGAGGAACATTAAGTAGGACAAGCTTTATATGGATTAGAGGGCAATTTCTGGGAGCTTTGTTTGTTGTCTCAAAGCTTTAACCTGAACATATTACCTGATTATAGTCATCATTCATAGATATACATCTGTAAATGAATCCCTATGAAGTGGCTCATTGTGTCAGAGACAATGTGTCGCTCTATTTCTGCTTCTCTGTGACTGTCATGACAACATCCACATGATAGACTCCAACCAGTCTGCACTAAGGTCTGTGATCAGTTTATGCCGTGCTTGTTTCCTCTGCTGAAGGTTTGATTCACACGACCACCATGGAACATAAAGCTCACCAATCTCTGCAACCATGCGCAAGCAAATACCTCCAGTACAGGTGGGATAAGAGCTGCTATGACATACATGATAAAAAGGTACGACATTCTGCAATACACTGATACATTTATTTCCTTTTCAGTTTGGCAGTGAAAAAGCCAAAAAAAACAAAATGAGAGCAACTCATTGTTACTGTGTATACAGATTACCCAAGTCATTCACTGTGTTACTTTTAAAGATTCAGTCTACGAAGGCAAAGGTTAACACGTCTCCACCTAAGATCTACGGTCACATTCTTGCGAAAAGGAAAAAGAAAATGGTAAGAGGAATAATTCATTGTTTAATAATTGTATAACTTTTGTTAAAAACCAACCAATTAAGCCTTCTTTGGTTCTTTGGGTAGTTATTATTTCTGGTACAGAAACTACAGAGTTCATACATAAACCTTTTTAAAGTAACTGTCTGTGTGGAGGATCACTTGTTCTCCCCGTCTTCTGGGTTATCTGGTTTCCTCCTCCTGTCCAAAAGCATTTTAGGTAGATGAATTAGTTATGCTAAATTGCCCTAAATATGTGTGTGTGTGTGTGTGTGTGTGTGTGTGTGTGTGTGTGTGTGTGTGTGTGTGTGTGTGTGTGTGTGTGTGTGTATATGTGTGTGTGTGTGTGTGTGTGTGTGTGTGTGCTTTTATGTCTCATATGAGGATAAAGTGGTTACTGGATGTGTACAAATAAATGAACTTTGTTCAACAGCTTTCTTTCACTTCAGCATTCGAATGAGGATGTAAATTATTCTCATCAATGTTGCATCACCTTAGGGATGCTCAACCGTGCCGTGGACCTAATATTATACCCACCTACAGGTTTCCTGTTAAAGCTAAGACACTTTTCAAGCACTCTTTTATGCTTTCCTTAGTTGGATAATATAGAGCTCAGTGTTCGAGTTGATTTTTCTTTTAGAATGTACATTACCAGTCTGGATACGCATTATAATTCACTGGTTTTCTCTGCATTGTCGAACACTGTTGAAGACATCAAAATCTATGAAATAAAAAATATAGAAGAATGTAATTTGGTTAAGAACAACAACAGTTCTTCGTTACTTTAAGACATGATGGTCAGTTCAGACAGAAGAATGTTGAAAGTACTGTGACTTCAATTGCAGTCACAAAAACAATCATCACACAGTGAGATGAGACTAGTTCTGATGAGGACCACACCAGGAAAAGAAATATATTCTTCTATACTGTGAAAAAAAGTTAAATAAAGAAAGTCAATTAAATTAGAAGGTGTGTCCAAGCTTTTGACTGAAAGTGTGCATCTACAAAAATTTTCCTTTACCCCTTTATAATACTTCTTCAGTGGCTCAGATGTTTTGCTGCTGACTGGAGAGTTGGGGGTTTGAGCCTCATCACCGCTGGTTTGCCGCTGTTGGCACTTAACCCTATGTCCATACAAAATCACTCTGCCATTGCTGGTCTCAAAGCTCAGATGTGAAAGAGTTGGGAATCAGGCTAGCAACCTGGCCCTGTAAAAACCACCAGAAATTGTCACCCGATGTGCTCCACCAAAAAAATAATAATAGTAATAATAATGCATGCTCTAATTCACCAGATGGAGGAAGAACGAGTTTCAAAGATCCAAAGAGAAAATCATATGCTACTGAATAAAATAACCCAGATCAAGCAAACTGCTGGGCGAATTGACTGCACAAATGAGTATGTGAATAAAAGGTAAGCATTTTATAGTCCTGGGATTTAAACTGGCAACCTTCCCTAACACAGGACCACTGCCTCTGTTTTAAATTCAATTAAAGCAAATCTCCTAAAGCAAATCTACCTCATACCCAGGCATGACACAGACAAAAGGCAAGAAGCACTGCTTGAAATTGTGAAGACTAATAAAATTATCCTCAGACGATTATCACAGTGCACATCGTACTACAGTGTAGAAGGGTGGAATGAACAGTGGTTAAAAACCCTTGATCATATGAAGAGCCTTGGGCGATTTCCACCATTAAGACATGTTCAGGTAAGGTATGAAGTACCATTAGGCACTGTATTGTCTGTCAGTCATCGCCTAAACAAGTTATCATTACATTTCTTGAGTACAACGTTATTGATTATTTGTATTCCATGTGCAGATTATTGATTGTTTTCTCTGCTCTGTATAGCCATCTGTAGATGTTTTGCCACAGAAGACCATGGTGTTATCTAAAGGGAAGGCAAAACACATGAGATAAGAAAATGAAAAATGAGATAAATACAAGAATTTGCAAGAAAAAATTTTTACCAATACATTTCATTTTAATTTCAGATAATCTGCTTTTTATGAATGTTCTTCTATAGAAGTCTAAAGCTAAAAATGCTTGTATTTAATACAGTATATTTGTCTGTAACTGACTTTTTCAAAACAATGCTATTACTATAATGTTAGAACTATTTATAGATATGCAACGCTTCATGTTACAGAGTTACCTAGCTCTAAAACCCTGTGATCCACACTAATGCAGCTACATACGCAGATAGAACAATGTAGTACCTGTTGTAATGTGCAGACATGCATGAAGAAGTTTAAAGAAGTGGAAACCAACACTGAAGACAAGCCAAACAGTGGGAGACCATCAGCTATGACAACGGGGATTTTCAAAGAGGATTTGAGGATTGGGATCAACAGTTCATTTCATTAATAATGCAAATGCATTACTTTCGATTGATAGTAACTGTGCAATTTGAGCAAACTATGTCAGTTAGTAAAGAAGTTTGCCCACTTTTGCATCACCTTCAGTACAATCCTCGTATCCTGTGGCATACTTTATAATACACTTTTACTTTAAAGCTGAAACATAATGATAGGTTACTATTAATGTAACCCTGCTTTGCTGAAACATGAAAAGACTTGTTTATATGACTTGTTAGACTTGAAAGACCAGAGGGTGAAACACAGCACCAATAGGAGTTGAATACACTTTATATTTAATAATGTATTTTGTATCTGTAGATTCCAGGCTCGTTAATAGAAAAATGTTATTGCATGTTGGTCTCGTTATGTAGCCAGTGCTAAGCCATTTTCCACTGCAAAGATTAATCTTACAGACACATTAGGGCCACATCCCAAACCACATGGCAAACATTTAACACTCATAGTTGCAATAACTTTAGTGAGTTCAATTCCTAGAACAACCTCAGGTAGCGTGCAATGTTAGGCGTTCAGTAATTACTTTTTCTTCCCCCTTTTCTTCTGAGGTATTTACAACGTCTTCAAGCGAGCTGTGAGATCTAATCTAGACGGTCCTGGACCTATCATGCTATCCGGGTATTGACTGATTTTAGCATTGATGGTGTGTGCACTTTCATTAATGGCTTTACAAAATGATAAAAATGTGGATAGTAAAACTTTTATCTCTGACCGAATCTTTGTGATAACGTTGGTCAAATTGAATTCTAGTTAATTGAGAGCTAACATACTTGCATAGTTAGTATGACATGTATTTTTGTGTTCAGGAAAATATGTATTTGATATACACTACCGTTCAAAAGTTTGGGGTCACTTTCAAATTTCTTTGTTTTTGTTTAGTGATTTATTTTCTACATTC